>JAESVK010047114.1:0-16849 GCA_017140935.1 Hamamelis virginiana | reverse complement strand
ACCTCCATAATAATATATGGAAATGGATGGATTAGAAAAAGTTTGTGAGAATTTCTCTCTCTCTCTGAATAACAATGTGATGTGTATTTAATTCATCATTCCATAAAAGAATAGTTCCAAGACTTAGTTCCCTATATATATAGCTTTTGTTTTGGCTTATCATTTATATATATATAGCTTTTGTTTTGGCTTATCATTTACACTCTCAATAAATACTTCGATATTTTATATTATCAACACAGGTGCAATATAAAGTTATATATAATTACTAAAATTTGCATATGTATATTTTTCTCACAGGGTCCTAGAGCATACGAAGCCAATCAAAGACAACATGAAGCTACATTTTGCGTGTCGAAGACTTGCAAACGAGTTTTGGAAGCTATACTTTTATTGTCATTTGTTCATGAGAATGTTTTGGATGTAATAGAACCATCTATTTTTCATTTTTTGAACAAAAATTTTGTACTCAATAAACATGCACTTTGGATATATGTTGATAATTAAATGCACCATATTTTGCAATTCTCTTTTATGGATGTGTAATGGTGGTATAAGATGTTATGAAATTTTGTACTCGATAAACAAGCACAGGTCACTCACTGCAAGAGGAGACAAAATAACAGGTGTAAAAAAAATAAAATAAAAAATATTGGTATAATATAACGACACTTATAAAGTGTCATTGTATGTCTAAAGTTTTACGACACTTCTAAAAATGTCGTTCTAAGACACTTTATAATGACATTTCATAAAGTGTCGTGTCATTATAACGACACTTTATAAGTGTCGTGCAACTATGATTTGTTACGACACTTCATAAAGTGCCGTGCCAATATAAACTGTTAACGACACTTTTTAAGTGTCGTGCAAGGTTGAAATTTTACGACACTTCAAAAAATATCGTAAAACTTTGCACGACAGTGCGATAGATGACACTTCCCAAAGTGTCGTGAATCCAAAATAACGACACTTTTTGAGTGTCGTGAATGAGGGTTTTTGTAGTAATGTATATAGGGTTTAGATTATTGTTAGTATAAGGTTTAGTTCATTATTAGTATGCATAGTTTAGTTTTTTATTAGTATGTTTGATAGGTTAGTTTATCTTTCATATGTATATGCATATTTCTCCTCTTCTATTCTTCTTTAATCATATCATATTATGATTGGTTATTTAGGATTAAGTTCATGCATGTTTAAGTCTTTTAGGTTAGTAATCATGTTAGGCTAGTTTATAAATCATATGCTAGTATTTTTAAGATGGATTTGTATTGTTCATATTAGGTTGTTAGTTTATTCAAGTTAAGCATTAGTATTATTCTTATCATGATTTATTTTTATCATTTGGGATGTTTGTTTGATATATAAAATGTGTTCGAGGGAGCATGCAAAGGTAAGACCCTTCCCTTGTGATTAAATGTCAAGCTTTGATGGTAGTTTAGTATGCATATTAGGTTGCATTTAGTACATATTTTAATCACTTTTTATTCATTATTTTAGGGTTTTAAGTACACTTTTTGGTTACTTTTAAATCTGTCCATGGATTTAAGTGACCTAAAAGTGTATTAAAACTCACTTTTTAGGCCAAAATCAACATAGAAACATGCCTAAGTTCACATAGTTAACTTAGATTTGCATTTAGGACATTTTCATGCATTATTTGCACTCTTGATTATTTATTTTCCAGAAATTCCAGCATGCATATCATAGTGTTTTAGGTATCTAGATTAACCTAGGGTTAGCTAGAAACCCTAGGATTAGGGGGGTCACTTGACCCCACTTAGGACTCTTCTCTGTTGTAAGAATTACAATAAGAATAGAGTTCTATTTTACCTAGGATTCTACTTCGAGAACAATTCTAAAAGTGATTTTGAAAGAATTCAAAATGGAATGAAATTCCATCTCTCATAACAAGTGTTTTGATCCAACTCAAACTCTCGAAGCTAGAGTCCAAGATAAGATAGAATATCTACGATTATGTGGTTTGTTACAATAGGAGAATCCTAGGGTAATCGAACTACGTGGACTTTGATCTTTGTCAAGCAATTGATAAGGTACATAGGCAGTCAATAGGGCGCAAGTCCAATCTTAGGTTGACTTCTAGTCTCCTACGACCCTTAGGATTGTGTATACTTTTGTACTATATATTATTATTATATTATTATTATTTATATTTTGTGGTTGATTAGATATACTAGCAATGTTTTGAAAAGATTTTGATAAAGCCCAAACTTAATTAGGAGACCTTTAATTAGGGCGAGGTGGGTGCCTACAAGGAGTTCCTTGGAACCTTCCCACTTCGTAACCTAGCCCCCGAATCCAACTTTGATTCGAAAGGCCATGCTTTTCCAAAATATGGGGTCAATGTTTTATTTAAAATAAAACTCTTTTTTGTGGTTTCCTTGTTCCCTAAAAATAAGGTGGCGACTCCTAGTTTTTACAAACTCTTATCCATTTTCAAAAACCCTATCTTGAGTGGATAATAGAGAAGGATAAATATGGATAATAGAGAAGGATAATAGAGAAGGATAAATCGAGACGGATAAACATCATCCACAATCCACTCAAGATAAACACTCCCCCCAAGAGTGAACGAGAGGGCCTCCCGATCCAGGTTGGCTGGTTCACACCTGCTAGCCCAAATGTTCCATGAGACATTAGCTGGATCTGCTCTGAAATAGTTTTTGTCATTAGATGAGTCTAGAATGAAGACATGAGAGGATGTATGCACTGAGTTCAGCAATCATTACCGGTATAACACAGAAGTTGATGTCACTAGAAGGAACTTGAAGGCTACTAAATAGGAATCGAGGGAAACTTTCTCTGCTTTCCTCACCCGTTGGAGAGCCAAGGCTTCTAAAATGGCTAACCGCCCTGAGGAAGAAGAACAAATCCGCATGATAGTGAAGAACTTGCTCCCAGTTTATCACAAGCACATGTTTTTCCAATATCTTCAAAATTTCCGAGCTTTAGTCGCTACTGGCACCCAAGTGGAGGACGCTCTAGCCGATGGAGCTCTCCGAACCGATGAACCCTACAAGAACCGCCGACCTGTCATCAATGGGAAGGCCACCGAAGTCAATGCCATATCTCAGCCTGCTCCATTTATCCAACCCTTTTCCTTAGGAAATAAACCATCCAGAAAATTAACCGAGCTCTATATGCCATTGGAAAAACTCTTCGAGAAGTTAAAAGCTCGAGGCTTGCTCCAACCTCTGGAACCCAGACCTACACCCAATCCACTACCCAAGAACTACAATGAGAATGAGTACTGCCATTTCCATCAATCCAAATGCCATATTACCAACCGTTGCTTCCGTCTCCGTCATGAAATCCAAGACCTCATAGACAACAAAACTATTTCTCCACATTCTCAACCTAATGTCACCCAAAATCCACTTCCTACCCATACAGTCCCACCACCAGCAAATATCAATGTTATCCATGTCGACCCTTATGTCCACTATGAGCCTATCCGCCCTCACCTTTCATTCCCTACTTCCATAACTGAAATGTTTCATCACTGTCAAGCCCATGGGCTCATTACCCTGTATAAGCCAAGACCCAAAAAGTTTTACTGCCAATACCATGCCACCCATAGCCATGACACGGAATCATGTGATACATTGCGGAATATAGTACAAGGGTTCATTGATCAAGGTCTGATTGAAATCCCTCAACCCTTCACTAGCCCAAGGGGGCTTTATCGTTCATGGAGACAGTTTGAGAAAGATACATTCCCGGGTTTTAGTTCGAATGGGCTTCCCAAGCCTCGCAAAGTGGATCAGTTGTCAAAGAATGGTACTAGTCAGTGGGCTCTCAAAGAAAGGTTTAAAGCTAGAGATCCTTGTGTAGATTTGTTGATAGAAAGAAATGGGAGGTTTAGTTTCTACGTTCTCTGCCCTGAAAAGTCTTGTGAAGCTAAGGTGACAAAGAGCAAAACCATTAGACCTAAGGTTGGAACCAAGAAAGCCTTCTCCAAAACTGGAACTAGCCAATGGGAGTTGCGAAAAAGATATGAGGCCGGAGATCCCGAAGTGGGCCTGTTAGGGGAACCTAATGGAAAGTTCGACTTCTATGTCCTTTACCCTAAGAGGGAAAAGCCTACCTTTGAAAAACCCACCTCTGAAGAACCCATTGCTCCTTCTGGTTGGGGTGATAACCCTAAAGAAGATATTCCTGTGGCTCGGGTTGAACCCAAAGATCCAAACCTCATCTGTTTTGAGAAAGCTAGCCAAAGTATCCTCAAGAAGTATTTCACAACTAAGGTCATCCATATGAATGGAAACACCCATCACCGGACCGTCTATCCAAGGCAACCATGGGTCACCCAGTATTTTGGATCAAGTTCGACTTCGGCCGAGTCTACCATAGATGATGGGTCAGAGAATGAGATTGATATCATAGAATGGGAAGATTTGATGAACACACCGGAGGAGATAGCAGATATTTGGGCCAGCGATGAGGAAGATGTTAACCATGTCACTAGAGAAGGTCGTCATTTCAAGTCCGCTAACTTGGAATCTGACAATCCTTTGGGAGAGTTAAAGAGATCTCAACGCACCGAAGTTCAAAAGGAAGAGGAAGAGATACTAAAACAGCTTAAGCGTACCCAAGCCAACGTCACCATATGGGGACTTTTAATGGCTTCTCAAAAGCACAGGCAGACAGTACTCAGGCTACTCAACCAAGTTCAGATTCCCATCGACACTTCACCTGAGGGTTTAGTCAATCTAGTCAGTCCAGTTCAACATGGGCAGTCAATATTCTTTACAGAGTTAGACCTTCCGAAGAAAGAACCCCATCATTTGCAAGCTCTGTATGTCACAGTGGATACTATGGGTAAGAGAATTCCTACAGTGTTGATAAATAATGGGTCAGCCTTGAACGTATGTCCTCTAAGCACCGCCACTTCCTTGGGCATCGAACCGTCAGAATTCAAACCGTCAGGACAAACCGTGAGAGCATATGACAACACTCGAAGAGAAGTAGTTGGCCTAGTTACTTTATCTCTAGCTATTGGGCCTGTAGAATTCCAAGTCGATTTCCAAGTACTAGATGTGCCTGCTTGTTTCAATCTTCTACTTGGTAGGCCTTGGATTCATCCGATTGGGGCTGTGCCTTCTTCCCTCCATCAAAAGGTTAAGTTCCCCTACAAAGGCTCGGTAGTGACGTTGAAGGGAGATTCTGATATCACTCCTACCCGTGTACCTATCTGTGAGATCAAGCCAGAAATCGAAGAAGTACCATTGACAGGCTTTGAATACATACAGTGTGTAGAAGTTGAATCTGGATGTAAATAGAAGATGGTGCTAGATTGTAGTCCGTATGGGAATATGCAAGTAGGCTAGATCATGAAAAATATGGGCTTCTTTCCAGGAATGGGCCTAGGACGTCGTCATCAAGGCACGCCTGATTCTATCGAGTATCCCTCAGCAATTTATCCATTCGGGTTGGGCTATCAAAGTACCAAAGATGACAGAAAAGAGATGGCACAGAAAAGAAGAGAAAGACAGTTAGCTAAAGAAGGGGGATGAGTCCCTAACCTCACTCTGAAACCTTACCGGCCCACTCTGAATGGGGCTTTCATCAAAGAAGGGGATGATTTCCCTTATTGTGGGTTCCCCGAGCCCATTTACCTTGAAAATCAAAAAGCTAGAGTTCCTGGGTTTGAAATCTTCTTCAACACACCATTACCTCTCTCTCCAACTACCATCACTGCCGAAGAGCATACAGAGTTTGACTGGGTCGACTATATCGATGAAGTTGCCATAGGGGCTATGTTCAAAGAGATCGCCTGCATCGAATAACATGTTCATGAACCCGATCCTATCCACCTCATTAAAGAAATCTCAAATCCATTGACCAACTGGAACCTTGAGTATGAGCCTCGAGTTGAAGACTCGGTCGCAGAAGATTCACTCCCATCAGATGATAGCTTGTAGGATTTCTATACCTTTTTTCATAGGATTGTAGAATAGGACTCTTGTTTCTTTCTTTTTTTCAATAAAATCATCCTTCCCTTATTAAGAGGCGAATGATAGCTTAATTTTTGTTATCCTTCTTTCTTCATAATCAATAAAGTATTCATTTTTCTTCATTCTTTGCATTTGCAGCTTACTCCTTCTGTCTTCTATGGGTGTGTATGGCATGAACATAGATCCTAGAGAGGGTGTTCCCCCTAAGTTTGAACAACAAAGGGAAATGGAACATGCTCGACCTAATATGGATGAATTAATATCAGTTAATTTAGGATCTGATGAATCGCCTAAAATAATTAACATTGGGGCAACTCTGTCACCACAAGAACAAGAAAAATTGGTAGGATTGTTGAGAGAAAACATAGAAGTATTTGCATGGTCGTACAAAGGCATGCTAGGGATTGACACCGACATAGTACAACACTTTATCCCTACTAATCCAGGGGTTAAGCAGAAGTTGAGGAGAATGAAGCCAGAGTAGGCACTGAAAATCAAAGATGAAGTAGTGAAGCAAATGAATGCTGGATTTCTCCAATTAGTAGAGTACCCCGAGTGGTTAGCTAACATTGTGCCGGTACCTAAGAAGGATGGGAAGGTCAGAATGTACATAGATTTTCGAGATTTGAACAAGGCATGCCCCAAAGATGACTTTCCGTTGCCACATATAGATATCCTGGTAGATAGTACCGCCGATCATGCTCCGTTATCCTTCATGGATGGGTTCTCGGGTTATAATCAGATAAAGATGGCCCCTCTAGATATGGAGAAAACCTCTTTCATTACTCAATGGGGGACCTTCTGTTATCGAGTTATGCCTTTTGGCCTAAAGAACGCCGGTTCTACCTATCAGAGAATGGCAACCACCTTACTACACGATATGATTCATAAGGAAGTTGAGGTGTATGTGGATGACATGATCGTGAAGTCTAAGGATCGAGAAGGCCATTTTGAGGCTCTAGGTAAGTTCATTCAAAGAATCAAGCAATATAACCTGAGATTGAATCCTCAAAAGTGCGCCTTCGGAGTAACTGCGGGGAAGTTGCTGGGATTTATGATCACTCAGAAAGGGATAGAGGTCGACCCGGGAAAGATCAAAGCCATCACGGAGATGCAACCGCCAAAGACAGAAAAAGAGATTCGAGGATTCTTAGGCAAAGTTCAGTTTATCAGTCGATTCCTAGCACAGCTGACCATGATTTGTGAGCCTATCTTTAGCCTTCTTAAAAAAGATGTGCCCACGAAGTGGAATGACGCATGCCAGAAGCCTTTGAAACCATCAAGAGATATTTGAGCAACCCACCAATCTTAGTTTCCCCGCGGCAAGGTGAGCCTTTGCTACTTTATTTAGCACTTACTGAAACTGCGATGGGAGCTATGTTAGCTCAATATCTACCAGAATCCCGAAAGGAGAATACGGTGTACTACTTGAGTAAGAAGATGACTGACTATGAGGTTAAATATGACGCATTAGAGAAGACATGTGTGGCATTGGTGTGGGTTACCCAAAAGCTCCGCCATTACATGCTGTCTTTTCAAGTGCAACTCATTAGTCGCATGGACCCCCTAAAGTACTTATTGAAGAAGCCAGTGTTATCATTGAAAGGATTTGTGATGAAAAACATGGATGCGCAGCGGAAGAGGAAAAACAAAACTTTTTCTTTTATAAAAACAATCCATATTCACAAACCTTCAAGAATCGTTTCGAGCATGGGGTCATGTATTTAAAATATACAAGAACATATAATTAAAAATAAAAACATGCTTACTTGTAATCTTTGCAAAGCAGCTTTCCTTCTAGTTTCAAAAACGATGAAACCTCCAAAGTGTATCCACACAAGTGTAAGACTCCTAGAACCCTCTAGTTCTCCACAACACCTTGTGAACAAACTAGCTTGGAGAGGGAGATGAGAGAGAATTCGGCTAGAGAGAGAAAACCCTAGAGAAAGTGATGACTTGATTTTTAGGGTTGCCTCTCCTCATATTTATAAACTATCTCCTCTTTAAGGAGTGTTTGGTTACTAGTGCTAGCATGACCAAACATCCTTGTATAGAGTAATCCTATTCTTGGTTATGTTTGACTTTTAATTAATTAACCTTTAATAATTAAAATCAAACATATTTCAAAGATAGAATTCCCCTCCCACAAGTTCAAGAAACTCACTTACACTCTATTGTGTGTGACCCTTTGGGTTCACCCTAACCTAGCAGTGGACAGGGACATCTCTATGTCTCTTAAAAATAGAAACTTTCTATTTTAAGGTTCAATTGGAACGATTCCAATTTTGCCCTCATTGATAACACTTTATCAATAGGCTTTCACTGGTCATGAGTGACATCTAGCAACATATCATGACGTGCCCTAGGTTTAGGTGAATAGCAGAACTATGTGAACCCTTCATGTTATTTAATCCTTCACCCCCTAATGTCACAGTTAAGATAATAGGTATGGTTTTAGTCAAACCCTATCTTAACAACTTGATATCTGTTCCACAAAATATAATCTCAATAAGGTAATCACAGTGAAACTCTTTTCACTGTTTACCTATCACTTTGTCCAAAGGTTCCCTTTGAGAATTATCTTTGTGAACTAATCCTGACATTCTCTCTCATATAACTGAGAGTGATGATTCCTTATTGCACACTCATCCATCTTCATGCATAACTCATTAGAGCCAATAAGCACCGATTACAACCTTATGGATAAGGCTGTACAAAATACTATCAAACTCTAGCAACCTATGCATAAGACAGCTATGGTGTCTCAGGTCTAAGGACTACCAAATAAATGGACATAACACTAGAATATTCCTTTGACAGAACTACCATAAGAACATTCTTTGTAGATAATGTTCAGTGTACATATTCTCTAATATGCACCCACAGATTAACCTAAGTGTCACTACATTGATAGGAAAGACTACCTATCCTCCATATGAGTTGGTTTAAATCTGTGCTACTCTTCAAACGGTTAATTAAATATCCACTTTAATAAACCTTTGAGTAGGAACTCTTTTAGAATAGATGTATATGAGAAATATCAGTCTCTCTATCTCAACACCTTGAGATGCATATTTCTCTTATCATTTATTCATGGAACTTATCATATATGTTAGAACATATTAGATAAGTTATACCTTCCATATATTATGATAATATGAAACTTAATATACCCTTTAGGATTGGTTTTAGGGCATACTTCTAACAATCATATAGGACAGCCCGTTGGTTATTGCTATTATCAGAGTTCGACATTCAAAATGTGGTGCAGAAATCAGTGAAAGGGAGAGCAGTGGCAGAGTTTTTAGCAGAGCATCCATCGTCAGTAGAAAGACCGTCTGAATATCATTTCCCCGATGAAGAAATTCTAGAAGTAAGTAAGGAGCCTTGGAAAGTATTCTTTGATGGGGCTCATAACAAGAAAGGATGTGGAATAGGCGTGTTGTTAGTCACACCGGAGAATAACTTGATACCATTATCTGTTAGGTTATCCTTCGATGCCACTAATAATATAGCTGAATATGAAGCATTTATCCTAGCATTGGAAGCTGCCTTGGAGTTCGGTGTGGAAGAGTTGGAAGTATATGGGGATTCCGCCTTGATTATATGTCAGACTAGAGGAGAATGGAAGACTCGGGATAAGAAGCTGTTACCCTACCATGAATACTTAGAGACTTTGGTAAAAGAGTTCCGTCGAATCGACTTCTTTTATCTGTCTAGGTTAAAGAATAAGTTTGCGGATGCCTTAGCCACTCTAGCATCCATGGTAGATATCCCTAAAGATGAAGGTGTAACTCGTCTTATTATTGAGTTCCGAGAAGAACTGGCCTACTGTTGTGTTATCTAAGAAAGAGAGCTGAATGATGGAAAACCGTGGTACTATGACATCCAACAGTTTCTAGAAAAAGGAGAATATCTGAAAGAGGTGTCTTCCGTGGACAGAAAAACCATAAGATGGTTAGCCAGTCAGTATATTCTGTGTGGGGGGAAGCTGTACCGGAGATCACATGACGGAGTGCATCTGTTATGCGTCAATGAACAAGATGCTGAAAGAATAGTGTTGGAAGTGCATGAAGAGGCTGGGGCTCTGCATATGAATGGATACATGCTAGCTAAGAAGATCGTGAGACTAGGGTATTATTGGTCAACCAAGGAAAGGGATTGTCATCTACTTGTCAAGAAGTGTCATAAATGTCAAGTGTTTGCAAATGGAAAACATCAACCCTCGATGCCACTCACTACCATGTCTTCACCATGACCATTTGCAACATGGGGCATTGACATCATTGGCAAGGTAACCCCCGCAGCATCAAATGGACACGAGTACATCTTGGTCGCCATAGATTACTTCACTAAGTGGGTAGAAGCTGCATCCTACAAGACATTGAATGCCAAGCAAGTAGCAAGATTCATACAGAATAATATTATCTATCGGTATGGAGTGCCCCACGAGTTTATCTCTGATAATGGACAACATTTTCGAAAAGAAACTGAAGCGCTCTTACAGAAGTATAGTATCAAGCATCATCGCTCATCTCCCTATAGACCATAGACAAATGGGGCTGTTGAAGCAGCAAACAAGAATCTCAAGTCAATTCTGAAAAAGACCACCGAGACTTACAATGACTGGCATGAGAAATTACCATTGGCACTGTGGGGATATCGTACTTCCATTAGATCATCGACTGGGGCTACACCTTTTTCACTCGTATATGGAATGGAAACAGTATTGCCTATAGAGTTAGAGGTCCCGTCATTAAGGATCGCCATGGAGAGTCAACTGGCAGAGGTAGAATGGGTCAGGAACCGGTATGAAGAGTTAGCTCTATTAGATGAAAGGCGATTGAGGGCACCTTATCACATTCAGGGGTATCAAAGAAGAATAACCAAGGCATTTGGTAAGAAAGTGAAGCACAGAGGTTTGAAGAAAGAAGATTTAGTACTAAAAGAGATCTGAGCACCGATCCATGACCCGCGAGGAAAGTTCAAGCCCACATGGGTAGGCCCTTACATCATCAGAGAAATACTGTCAGACGGAGCTGTGAAGATTGCAGACATTGATGGGAATGAATTCTCTCAACCTACCAATTTGGATCAATTGAAGAAGTACCATATATAAAAAAAATAATAAATAAAAATGAAAAAGCCCGCTAGGTAGAAAACCTGAAAAGGCTGCCTAGACAAAAGTTAGGGTATTTAAATAAAAAAAATCAAGCTCGCTAAGTAGAAAACCTGAAAGGGCTGCTTAGGCAAAAGTTAGAGCAAGTAAAAAATAAAAAAAATAAAAAAATAAAAAAAGGTGGATTTCTTCAATTTGATTCATGAACTACGAAGACCTGATTCCCCAAATATCACAAAGAGTTAGAGAAAAATGACAAAGCATTGTATCAAGGACGAGGATAGGTAGGCAACCCATAAAGTTACTTTGGGTGCGGTCTATTTCTTGTAAAAACCCAAAGAGTTTGGTTCAATTGTAATTATTAAAGGATTATTTGTTGAGATTTTAATAAAATTGATATTTATTCATCCATAAAGGGTAGAAACCTTTTGAAAGATTATTACATGCCATGTGTACTCATGATTCCTACTTTCTTCAAATCTTACATTGCTTAGAAAAGTAAAATATATAATCCCTAATCTACTCTAAGTCCTTCTCGCTCCGCGGGCTTGGGCTTCATTCTCATCTTTTCTATTTCTCTTAACTCGTGATGTATCTGGTGGAAGTGACGAACTCGCTGACTGAGCTATGACTCGAGAACCATAAACGAGGCTTTGAACCTTATCCTTCATAGCCTGCACCTTAAAACCCAAGTCTTGTTTAAGCCAAGCCCGATACTCCCCATCAAGCCTAAAAGGCCCATTGCGATCCCCTACCTGACTCATACATAAGCCTGAAGCCCATTTCTTCATAGCCCAAGATACCAAAAAAGAGTAGCCGTCTCTACCCCATGAACATGTCCTTTGAGAGGGATATTGATTTGAGCACGGCCCATCTGGCAAAGCACACGAGAAGCCCAGTAAAATGATGTATGCTTTAGGCCCATAAGCTTCACCTGACAACATCCCGAAGTATGTAGTACATACTCTTCACCACAATCCCATATGGCCACATGCCATTGAATCTCTCTCCAAGTCAGAGAATAGAAGAAGATGATCATATCCTGAATCGAGCGATGCTCAAAAACTAAAAGCTTACTCGAATAGTAGTTGTGGGACAAGTTTTTAGCCCAATACAAGGAGTAATCAGTTTGAGTCTCTCAGCCAACCACATCTGAAGGAGAATGGGGCCACCCCTAATGCAAGAAGCAGAGTTGGAATGAAAGTGGTTAAGCCCGTTTAGAGTTTCAGCTAACACCAGAGGGATAATGTTATGAGACTTCGACAATGGCAGAATGAGTTCACATGTTTCAATGGGTATGAAAATGGTTCCGTTCGAAACAAGGAAACAACCCACTATGCACAAGGCAAGTACGTACTGGGTAAGCCTATGAAGAGCTAGTGGTTTTCCCCCTTCCCTTAAGAAAAATGAAGCTAGTTTAAGAAGATCAATGGAGTTTTCATGGATGTATGAAGAAACTTCCCTAAACGAGAGTTCAAAGAGAGAAGAAAAGGTTTGGAAGTAAACTCGACGAATGGTAGGAAATATGAAATGACTATTAACAGAGATATTCGTCAAAGCACAAAACTCTTCAAATAAAGGACATACCTCTGAAAGAATACAATCAAGGAACGCAGCGGAAACTAGGATTTAAAAAAAAAAATTTCCATTGTATTCATCCATGAATCAACTTAATCGATAAAACGAATCAACTTTAATGTAAAAGACAATAAATTAAAGCTTACTTGATATGCTCCTTTGCGATGCTATCTCACTTTGATGATCGTCCTCTCCAATCTTTAAGCCTTAAAAATATGACGGCCTCCAATGTTGATCCACACGAACATAAGAGTTATTAAACCTCCTTGATTTTCAACACTTGAAAAACAAGCATGGAGAGGGAGAGAGAGAGAGTGGCGGCACCTAGAGAGAGAGAGCTCTTGATAAGTTCAAGCTTCTTTGACTATTAGGGTTCCCTCTCTTTAAATAGACCTCTCCTCTTCTTAGGGTGTTTGTTTACTAGTGCTAGCATGACCATTAACCCTATTTTGGTTACTTACACTCTTGAATTAGATATCTTTTTGACTCTTAATTAATTAACCATTAATTAATTACAGCCAAACATATATTAATAAGAGTGCACCCCTCTCACAAGTTTAACAACCTCACTTATGTCCTTATGTGTGTGACCCATTGGGTTCATCCCAACCTAGTAGTGGCAGGGGACATCTCAATGTCGCCCAAAATAGAAACTTTCTATTTTTAGGTTCGATTGGAACAATTCCAATTTTGCCTTCAATGATAACTCTTATCATTAGGCCTTCACTAGTCATGAGTGACATCTAGCAATATGTCATGACGTACCCTAGCTAGGTGTGGGTGAATATACGAACGTGTAAATGAACCCTTCGTGCTATAAATAATCCGTCACCAAACAATGTCTTGATTAAGTTAGTTGGGTATGGATTCATGTCAAACCCTAACTTAATCATATGTCACAAATTCACCAGAGTATAATCTCAATTAGGCATACCCTTGAAACACTTTTCTTGGTAACCTTCTTCTTTGGCCAAAGACTCCATTGAGATAGTAACTGTGAACTAACTAAGACATTCGCCCTTTCATATTAAGGGTGGTGATCCTCTATTGCACACTCACCTATCTTCGTACATAACTCACTAGAGCCATTGAACACCGATTACATCATTATAATTAAGGGTGTACGAGATACTATCAAACTCTAGCAATTCATGTATAAGATAACAAGTGGTGTCTCAAGTCTAAGGATTACAATTGTGACTATACACATGAGCAGCTTTTGACATACAAATAGAATTCCATAAGCTGTACTCATATTGGTCACGTTCGGTGTACTTGTTCTCTAACAAGCACCCACAGGTTTACTATAGTGTCTCTACACAGATAGTTCGAGACTCACCATCCTCCCATGGAGCTAGTAAAACCTGAGCTAATCTTAACGGTTTATAATCGTCCAAATATATAAACCTATGATCAGGAACTAGTTTAGGATAGATGTACTTGAAAGTTATAAGTCTTTCTATCTCAACACTTGAGATATAACTCTCTATCATACTATCCAAGGACTTTATCATGAACAGTAATTAAACACAAGTTTACATGATAAAAATAGCCATATCATAAATGAATAAAGTTCCATACAAGATAATATAATGAAATATAAAACCCTAAACACAACTTAACAATTGGTATTAGGGCACATATCTAACAACCTCTTCACAGTTGAAGCGAAATACATGAAGATCAGAGTCCCAGAAGTGGATCACAGAGTTGAGAAGTTTGTCTTCAAGCTTTACATGATAGAGAAAGAACTACGAAGACAAGCTGAATCGTTCGAACACCCTCTTGTCTTCTGCCCGCATTCTTGCTATGAATAGATTAATGATCAACTTGAGAGCTTCCACTGTGTTTAGTGTATTGAAAATGAGCCTAGAGATATGTTTTTATAGCTTTTTGGCAAAAGAATCGAGTTAGAAACGAAATAGAACACTCAAAAAGTTAAAAAGCATCAAAATAATCAAAAAAGGTGAACCAGGGTCGATGACCATCCTCCAAAAGACGACCAACCGTCCCCTAGGAATGGCCAACCGTCCATGGAGGGATGGCCATCCATCCCTGATCCCAATTTTTGCCTAATTTTGACCTTTTCGAGACCTTTTGACGCCCGGTTTGACTTTTCGCTCAATTTTTGTCAGTTTTGACCTATTTTTGGGTTAAAATTGAACCATAAAAGCAATTGAAACATATTTTTATTCTCATTAGGATAAAATTACATGCCACTCAGGGTTTTTAGTGCATACATAGAGAAAATATTACATAGAAAACCCTAAACAGGCCTCCTATAGGCCTAATAGTACAAAATCATCTCCGCCGGGATGATTTCCTTGTTCCCCGTGAACCCGATGCCTCGTGATCCTCTCTCGATCCATGGCACTCCTGTAAAGACGAAGCTTAGGTAAGATTGGTGAAAAATGAGATCATCAGTGATTGAAAGAGTAGAGAGAAAGTTACCTGTGCAGCTATGTTCGCATTATGTGCATTAATATTCATGCTTTGAAGTTCCCTAGTCAATGATGCATTATATGCCAACAATTCCTTAGCATATGGTACAGGCACCTGAAAGGTCAAAAGATTCAAAATGATAAGGGAAAGAAAGCTACATATGACAAAAGGTGAAAGTATGATGATTACCGAAGTGTAAGAAGGATTAATGTGTGGATATTCGTTATAAGGCACTCGAGTGATTGTTCGTTGAACAAAGCTACCATCCTCAATAACTTGCACCTGCCAAGGAACAGGTGGCAAAGGGGGAGCAGAAGATGAAGACTCGCCCTCTGTAGGAGCTGTAGTAGCTGTAGGATGGGAAGCATGCCCTCGAGATTGACGACCCTGCTAAATAAAGAGATATGAGGAATAATGTATGAGAAAAAAGGCAACGCTATCAAGAGAGAAAGTTCGATACCTCAGTAGGAGGAAATCCCGATACTAATGGGCGCATCAGATAGTGCTGAAAGAATGTACGATAATCCTCATGCGGACGATGGAAAGCATCCGCAAATACACCACCCATAGCATCTGCTAAGGCATGGCCTGTCAATCTGTCAGTGTGCCTCATAGAGGGATGAGGTGCATGAGGTACGCGGGCAACTGAATAAGACCCACAAAGCTGAGCACGCACTCTTTCCCCAAGGTACCAGTACCTGCCAGAAGGCCCCTCGAGCATAATTCTCTTATGAGACATCTCGATTACAGAGTTAAGTTGAACTTGCATGGTACCTCTGCAATAGCGCCAAAGATTCCACCTAACCTGAGGACGAGGTATATTAGAAAAAGTTTGAGCATTGAGAAAAGAAAGCAGAAATGAAGATGGTTACCTTATTGGAACGCAATCGTGCAAGAAAGGCACGACTGTAAGCATAATCATGCCTATAGGCAATGGCAGTCACTCGTCGATCTGGGGGCATATCGAGCGAGGGTTGGCCAGGAAAAGTCATTAGCAATCAAAGTTAGGCTATTCAGGTTGAGGTAGTCATGAGCCCATACCTGCAGAATATGTGCATTGTTAGAAGATAAGTAAAGGGAAGTTTATGATATTTTCTTTAAAATAAGTGAGTATACCTCCCAAACAAATCCCATGCCTCCAAAGTCAGTGCATACCCCTCGGGACCGACAGCACATGGTCCTATACATGGTGGCTAAGGCAGCACCACCCCAGTTATACTGAGGAATAGTATCAATATCCTCCAAACTAGCAAGAAAGCCCAGAGGTGCCAAATCAGCAGTGCCTGCGAAAAGGGTGCAAGAAAATAGGTACAAAAGGAAAGCCCGCACGATGTGATCGGGATCTGCTCCTTCAGGCATATTGCTGAATGTGGTAAGAAGAGTGTTTCGGCGAACTGATCTCTTCACGATCTCAATATCGCCTGCCCCAAGAATGTTAGAGGTATGCCCTAAAACCAATCCTAAAGTGCATATCTATTTCATATTAGGATAAGAAGGTACTGCTTATCGTTTGTATATTCAATTATATATACGATAATGTCCATGAATAAATGATAAGAGAAATGTGTATCTCAAGTTTGTTGAGATATGAAGACTCATATTTCTCATATACATTTATTCTTAAAGTGTTCCTACTCATAGGTTTATTAAAGAGGACATTTATTAAACCAGCAAGAGTGGCACATATTTAAACTAACTCCAATGGGAGGATAGGTAGTCTTTCCTATCAGTG
>JAESVK010047099.1:0-11286 GCA_017140935.1 Hamamelis virginiana | reverse complement strand
TTTGACTACAATAAAAATGCTATGAGTCCTTACACACATAGGCCAAAAAAACAGAGATGACAACCTCAACCAAACTCATATGACAATACAAAGTCAGGTAGTGAAATCAGTTTGAACCAACTAGAATATGGGTCAAGTCAAATGCAAAAATCATGTAGGAACTCATAGTATTTTTAAAGTAGTGAAAACCTACACACATAGGCAAAAAAAAAAGAGGATGCCAACCTCAACCAAACTCATATGGCAACTCAATGTCAGGTAGTGAAATCAGTTCAAACCAACTAGCTATAATATGGGCAAAAAAAAAAAAAAAAAAAAGAATTTCACTATGGCAACTTGTTATGTCCTGCAACTATCTTGTATATTTATCCAAGAACATAATTGACAACCATTCAAATTAGCCAAAAAAATGAATATTTTGTATTCTTATTCCCTAGACAAGACAACTGTGGACAATAATATATATAAAATTATTTAACTGTGAATAATTGCCATGGCTAACTTAACTGCTCTACACAGTCTCCAAACTCCCTATATATAGTGTCACAAGTAACAAGTTACAGATTGTTTAATCAATTGCATGAACTTATTAAACTATTCATGAAATTATTAACAAGTTACATATGCTTTATACCACACGTTGTCGTGATATCCTTTTGGCACTTTTGATTTTTTGTTTTCCATTTTTCTTGGCAAATGGATCGCACTACTTTAAAAAATTCAATGGCTCTATGATCTCATACAGTCATACAATAACAATAATTTTTTGTAAGGATAATAAAAGCCACGAAAAAAGACAACTATAGAAGACGAGCACCTCCGCCGTCAACCCTCCTTGATCATCATCATTTTCTTACTTGATCTCCTATGGTACCACCGAATCAGCGACATTGGTATGAAGACCATGCCCTCGTTTTCTTCAAGTGTCTTGCCCTTCCAAAATGGTACAGCTTCTTCTTTACACTATCAGTCTCTAGTTACAAGGTTAAAATATGTCATTGGTACTCATGGCCATAAAAAAACAGAGCAAGACATTGGTACACATTAAATCTGCCACTGATACACATTGTACCACCCATGGAAGAAACAAAGTAAGGTTTTCACAGTGAAGTTCAAAGTAGAAGAGGTTCAGATTGAACACAAGATTAATATTTGATTTGTAGGTTCTTCAACTTCTTGGATTTGGTTGGTTGCTGATGACAGTGGATCGGCAGAGACGGTGGATCAACAGAGACAGTGGGAGAGAGAGGAAGAGTGAGGGAGATAGAAGAAGAGAGAGATCTGTCTTTGGTGGCTTTCGAAACCAGTGATAGCATATCGTAACCAGATCTGGTTCGGTGGCTTTCGATATTGTTGATCAACTATTTTCCAGCGAGATCCATCCTCATCTCCGGCGAATTGACCTTCTACAAGTAGATCAGTGCCACCCCGTCTCCTTATTCTTTAATTTCTCTCTCTCTCTTTCTCTCTCTTATGTATTATGCTTCTCTCTCTTTTCCTCTTCATATGCAGCAACTGGACGATTAGTGGCAAAGAAAAGTTCTTGCTTTGAGCGAGCCAAGTGGTTCTAATAAAGCCTTAAGAGAAACCGGAGCAGCGTGTTAATGGTGAAGGGCAATGCTTAATGGTGAAGGGCAATGCTGGTATAAAGAAAAAATTATTTTAAACTTCGGGACTTAATGCATTAAAATCTCATTAAAAAGGACTTCAGTCATTAAAAATCATAAATGAGGAATTTAAGCAAGAGAGGTTCCTAAAATAGGACTTTTAGCCAATTAACCCTAAATTTAATGGAAATGTTAACTATCTGTTCTGGCAGGCATTCTCTTCACAAAAGTATCCGATACGAAGTCATTGAATCATTGTGATTTTTTACTGGAATTAAAAATATAAATGGATTATCTAATCCAACAGTCAATTTTTTAAAATTTATTTAGTAACAGGCCATATAAAGTCAACTTTGCATCAAGACTAAGGAGTTATGTCCTGTGTACCTTATATTTATATTAGTATTTCCGTAGCAAGAATAACTTTTTTTTTTTTTAAGCAGGATTCAAATTTAGATCTACTGTATAAAAAAAAGGGGGGGAAGAGGTGGGAGGGGAGATTATGGATTGACCCCTGTACTATTAGCCAAAAACACTTTATATCCTTGGACTATCAATTGTGACATATAACATATTGACCTCTTGTATGATTAATTTGTGATAGATTGCATCAATTCATTAACTAATTAGACGTTTATTTAATAGAAAGAAAGTCACATGCATTCATACCTTCACTTAATGTTGGTGTGAAAATACTTTCACGTGAATGCATTTGACTTTCTGTCTGTTAAATAGATATCCGGTTATGTGACGCAGGGGTGCAATCTGTTGCAAATTGATAGTAGAGGGGTTAATGTGTAACAATTAATAGTCTAGACTGGCAAAATATTTTTCGCTAATCTGATCAGCATATGCTTAATTATATAAGCTTATGTGAGCGTGAAGCCCTTAAATAATTGTGTAATGCATATTTTGAAAAACTGATTGTTGGATTAGATATTGTACTTATGCATGTCATGTATGCCAAAAAATCGCAGTAATCCACCAGCCCGTTTCTTAGAAATGTCACTAAGAAAAACTGTGTGAGTTTTCAGTTGTCACAGTTTTTCATAACTATATTTCGAAATTCTGACGTTGGATTACTGTAATTTTTGGTGCATGACTTCCATAAGTACAGTATCTAATCCAAATGGTCAATTTTTTAAAATATGCACCCTACAATTATCGAACAAAGTATGTTTCATCGACCATAGTTAACCGACCACTGTATATTTCTACTGTATATTTCACGATTGCAAGTTAAGCATGTAATTGTATTCTACTTCGTTGTCCATTATGTATAAACAAGGGATAAACATTATTTACGTTAATGTTTTATGGATTTATGAGAATGGGAATTGAATAGATTAATGGGTTTTAGGGTGTAGATGAGATGGGGTGTGAAAATAAATTGTTATTGAATTAAAATAGCATTAATAATATATTTGCTGAAGGACATATTTAGAATAGGTTACCACATTTGAGGGTCTAAATATCCAAATTAAAAATATTTTCTATTTTAATCATCAAAAAAATATATTGGACTTATTAGCTACATAACGAGAATCAGTAATGCTAAAATAGGTGCACTTGACACAAAGTCAGGTGATCTTAGTATGGCCACTTGTAGAACAAATTTTGAACAACCGACCGCCGAATTAGATAATTTCCTTATATTTTTCATGCTTACCAAAAATCACATTGATATAAAAATTGTAATTTTTTAAATGGTGACATTTTAAAGAACAAAAAAATCACAATGATATTTTTCACAAACCAACCATTGGATCACTGTGATTTTTGGCAAGAATAAAAAATATAAGGGGTATATAATCCAGCTGTCGGTTTTTCAAAATACATTTTGTAACTGGCCATATCACTACCACAAAAAAGGCCTACGACTAAGGTGCAAAACCCAAGTCCTTTGGTTAAGACTACGGTTTTGGAACCATAGTCTCGCGGTGGGTAGTCTTTTCTTCGACTACGGTTTTCAAACCCTAGTCTTTGCCTACAAAGGACTACGGTTATAAACCTTAGTTTTTTAGGAAACGACTACAGTTTTAAACCTTAGTCTTTTGAAAGACGGCTATGGTTTAAAACCCTAGTCTTTTACAATACGATACGGTTTTAAACCTTAGTTGTCTATGACTAAGTTTCATTTCGTGAAAAAAAAGACTACGGTTTAAAACCTTATTCTTTCCCCCACCCCCCCCCCCCAAAAAAAAAAATAATAATAAATAAATCTATTCCCTGTATTTTGTAATTTTGTTTTCAATATTACATACATATGACCTATAACCTTTATATACACCAAATCACATACCAAACCCACTATTAAAGTGCAAAAATCATTAACAAAAATTACACAAAAAATACAATATATTCGTACAAATTCAATAAGTCTTCAACTTATTTAATATATAATTAATAAACTAAAAGTGACACAATTAAAGTTAGAATCATAGCTACTTGTTGTATGGGTACATTCAAATCATCCTATATTCCAAAACTAAATTCTAATAATGAGTCTCTGAATGCATCTTCCACTCAACAAGCTAGCTGGTTCCGTCCTCCATCATTTTTTGGTGAGTTGCACAGTATACATATAGCTAACTAGAAACCTACATAAAGAAAATAATAATAAATCAGACAAAATTATAGAATTATAATGATGAGTAGCAAAGAAATGGAAAATGATTGCTTTGATCTCAAGTTTGGTTGTACTTTGTATTTTATGAACACTAGGTAACAGACTAATCAAATAAAAAGAAACTCTTGTGAAAGAATAGGTCCACTAGAGTCTAAATAGTGGTAAAAAAATATCTCAATATAGCAGGAAAACACAAATAAATAAAGATCACTAACTTCAATGTACATGTAATCTTCGCCCAAAATAAGTAAACCATCTTTCGATTGTTAATGGTTCACGTATCCCTTCCAGTCTTTGACAAAACACCTTCTTGGACAAGCTTCTCCATAATTTCTGAAAACCAGTAAACAAAAAAAACGAAAAACAGAATAATAAGATAATCTAAAAAGTAGCACCAAATGCCATCCCCTTGATTAAGCTCAAATGTGGATTAAAGCTTCCATTTACCTAGCTTCAGTCAACCTGCAAATAATCAATGGCGATTCAACTAATATCAATAAATTGAAAATAAAGAATAATAAGATAATATGAAAAAACTATTTGATTCAAAAATTAATCTAATTAGCCAGTTGATCTAATGATTATCTTTACCACAATTTGTCCAGGAATAAAACAAGAACAAAAAAAAAAAAAAAAATTCCTTTACCATGAGATGTGGAGGAAACTCGAGAGAACATGAGTGAGTTCAACAATGTCAAAGTGGCGGGAGCTTATCTAGTCCTCTACTCGTCCTAACTGTTGTTCGTCTTCTGCTGGATCTTGGGTATCATCTACTCAATAAGTAGCATATTTAGTTTGAATTAGCACATTACACGATATTAGACAATTCTAGCACTTCGCTTTGAAGGTAATGTTTCTAGGTTCCTCACAACTAATAGACCAACATATTCAGTCAATAATTGAATATACTGACATGTCCACAACAATATAAAAATAAAAATAAAAATAATAAAAAGGAGAGCAATAGACAAGTATACAGGAAGTTGGCCGTAAGCGGAAAGTATGGTTCTGATGAGACCTAATGATGTAGAGACCACAAAAAGAGAATGAACAAGCCGTCTAAAATCTACAAAATCAATGCCTCAACATAATTTGATTTAACAAGAGTCCAACTTTTCATAATGTGATCTTTAAGGCATCTATTCACCACTAACTATACTATTAAAAGGCCCAATCCTAGGAATGATATAAAATCATGAGTGGAAAAAGCAAAAATACTGTACAATTAGAAACTTTAACTTGAATTTAAAAACCACCATGATATGTCATGCTTTGAGTGGTGTGTGAAAAAGATAGAATCTATTTGAAAGAATGACTAAACACGACACACAGGGGCGAAGCCAGGAATTCAAGTGAGGGGAGGCGAACTTTAATTAGTTTTTAATAGTTTATCCAATTCAAAAATCAAGAACATTTGTGTTCATTTTTCTTTGTCTCATTAGATAAAAAAATTGCAAAAATTATATTTCATCGATATTATTTGATAAACCACATTTCAATTCTTTACATTTACAATTATCCTTGACGGGACCCATCTTTTGAAAACATTGTATGATTGCTTCATTATCAACGCTATTAAATTCTCATCTTTTAATAAATACAATCAAGTTATCATTTATGAATTGATCTTCCATTTTGTTAAGTAATCGATTCTCCTATGTTGCCCAAAATATTACCATAGGTACGTAGTGTTTAGCAATGGGGTTTGGATTTGCTGTAGATCAATGCTAGATCAACACCCATGTTGACCCATCTAGTGTGGTAAAGCCTACACTAAGAAGTAACAATCAGTAGAAAAACCTTATATCAGAGCCAATTTTAGAAATAACAAAACTACAGAAATGATAATAGACCTTCATGTGGTCAATTGGAAAACAAATTTTGAAAATCTGACCATTGGACTAGAGACCCTTCTTATGTATGTCAAGCCTATAAAAAATCACATTGATTCAACAATCAATTTATGAAAAAATTGATCATGAAAAAATGATGATATTTTGAAGAACAAAATAATCACATTTTTTCACAATGACAATTTAAAAAAAAAAAAAAAAAAAGATTGTTGGATCACCATGATTATTCCTCAAAAAGTGAGTGAGAAATATAGGATTATTGCACAAAAAATTTTATCCTTTTGAACTCAAATCAAGACAAACAAAGGAAGACCTTTAGATCCCCTCAAATCATTATATTGAGGCATCCTAGCAGTTGATCAATAGGTGTTGATCTAACCTTAGATCAACAGGTGTTGATCTAACCTTAAATCAAGAGCAAATCCAAATTTGTAGCGGTGTAGCCGCTAACATGCATGTAATCCAGCCTCATAGAGATTGCGTGAAAAGGTGAAGAATGGGTTAAAATGTGAATTAGCACTACAACAAAAAGCGGTATTTACGGCGTTTTTTTTACGGCGTTTATATATAACGCCGTAAAAAGTGGTTAAAAAGTCATGCATCCCGTGTTTTTTAATATAAGTCGTAAAAGCATTAGTATTTACGGCGTTTATTAAACGCCGTAAAAAGGTATAGTATTAACGGCGTTTTTTCAACGCCGTAAAAAGATTTATTTATTAACGGCGTTTATTAAACGCCGTAAAAAATCACAGCATTAGTATTTACGGCGTTTTTTAAATGCCGTAAAAAGTGTTAGTATTCACGGCGTTTAGTAAACGCCGTAAAAAGTCTGCTGCGAAATTGCCCTTTCCCTCTTTTTCTTTTCTTTTCCCCGCGCCCTAGTTCCTCCACTCATCCATCCCGTGTTTTTAACAAAAGTCGTAAATGCATTCACGGCGTTTTTTAAATGCCGTAAAAGTATAGGTATTCTCGGCGTTTGTTAAACGCCGTAAAAAGGTATAGGTATTCTCGGCGTTTGTTAAACGCCGTAAAAAATATTAGTATTAACGGCGTTTTTTAAACGCCGTAAAAGATTTACTTATTCACGGCGTTTATTAAATGCCGTAAAAAATAAAAGCATTAGTATTCACGGCGTTTTTCAAATGCCGTAAAAAGTCTAAGTATTTACAGCGTTTATTAAACGCCGTAAAAAGTGTGCCGCGAAATTTTGACTTCCCTCCTTTTCTTTTCTTTTCCCCGCGCCCTCATTTGCTCATTTCACTCGAAAAGCAGCTCTCATCTCTCTCTCTTTCTCTAGCTCTGCTCCTCCTTCACCGGCTCTATGGAAGCCTTGCCGCCGATCAACCACATCTGAACCGTGATGGGGGCCAAAGCTAACCCACCCGTACCACAGCTGAGCGGAACCCTCTTTACCGGAATCTCACAAAGCACAGAAAACCCACCCCCCACCCATCTCTCTCTCTATCTCTCCCCCATCGATCTCTCTCTACCTCACCCATGGATCCCTCTCTGCCCAAACCCTCTTTGCCGTGAAATGTTGGGTGTTAGGGTTTGGGGAAGTGTTTGGACCAAGGGAGAGTGGAGGAACTAGAGGGATTTGATTTGATTTTGATGAAAAATGTTGGGTTTAGGGTTTCGAGGAGCATTTAGATATACTCTTTCTGTATCATCGTTGTTTATGGGTTGGTTTGTTGATAGGAAGTTTGGTTGGAGAAGAGCAGGGGTGGGGTTTGCTTCGCCATTTCTTTGAAGGCATTGAGAATAACGAGGATAGACGATCGGAGATACTGGAATCATATTCCATCTGAGGAACCTAGGTGAGAATTGTTTATCATATATGATTTTTTTTTTTTTTTTGCTTGCGATTGAAATTGGATTGGTATGAAAATGATCCATGTTAGTTTATCGAATGATCGAGCACAAGAAATTCAAATTTCAATCATTTCTGATTTTTGTTTTCTTAAGCCTCTTTTGACTTCTGGATTTGAGAAAATGTAAGGGAAAGGAAAGGGTGAAAAATGTTAGAATTCTTTAGGGGAATCTATTTCAATGTGATTTTTAGAATTTTTCTTTCTTTTTCCGAAATCTAAACTGAACTTTAGATGTTTTGGTTTTGATATAACACTTATTTCAAGATGGGGGCTGTATAGTCCTGTTTCGTGAGTGATTATTGGTTAGACTTGGAAAATTTAAGAAATGCAATGGAACTATGGAAGTGGCATAGAAACGCGTCAAAGCTAGAAATAATACAAAGAAAAGCCCATAAAGAGGATGAATTGATTATATTGAAGTAGCCACCTGAATGGAAATAAGTAGATAATGTTTTTTAAGTATTGGTTAATATTTTAAGATCCATCTCAGTATTGGCATGGAGTCATCTGGAGTTATAATTTGATATCCAAATTAAGTAGAAAAGTGCAGCAGGCCAACCAATTAAGTAGAATATTTTTTGCTTGGATTGACTGGGATTGGTGGTCTTAAGCCAGTCGTGAAGTGCAGCAGGCCAACCAATTGAGCCCTTGGTTTGAGGCTTTGAGCCTTGTGATAAACATATTAGTGTATTTCTACTTTCTTGGCAATATGGAGCTATATCCACATATTTATATCCATTTTCATATCAGGGACTGGGGGTGAATCCCAGATTCCTATTTCATTTTGATAGTATTGTAAATTTAAAAAGGAAAGGTATTTCTCATAATTTCAATTTATGATGTTTGACATTCTAAACACAATTTTGTTGTCACAATTGCAGGAAGTACGGAGATGCCAGATGCGATGGAGTTAATATTTGAATATGCCCTTACTCTGGGCCGACGTGGGGCTGTGAGTAATTCTTTTAAATTCTTTCCTCTCATTGAGACCATGGCATGCATTTTCATGTTTAGTTTGTATTTTTATAATACTCGGTGAACTAATTGGCAAGACACGGTCGCATGCTTAACTTCTCCACCCTTCCTTAATCTCATCTTCTTTTACTTAAACATTTTAGTCATCACTTTTAATGCACTTACACAGTTTAGGTCTCTACCTTTTCTTTTCCTTATCCTAACAAGTTCATATATATCTTTCTCCCTATTCTTTGTGCCTAACTAATGGTACAAATCATCATAAGCCTTGTGTTTAGCCTAACTTGCTGCCTTAGCTTATTTTTTAGCCAATTTGTATCTTTCATAACTTTCCCCATTCCTATGTTTGTTTATTTATTTTTATTTTTATTAGGTGGTGATGGGAGCGGGGGTGTTTGGGTTCATGGTGTCATACTCTTCATTCAAAATCTCTCGGTCAGACTAGAATTTTAGGCTAAATTCAGCCGTAATCAGTAGGGCTGAAGCCCAACATAAGCTTTACTACATGTCTGAAGTGTACGGCTTAAAACAGGAGAAGCTAGAGATGTGAATTTAATCTTTGGCCTTCTTAGTTTCAAAATGATGGTCTCTTGACATGTCTCTAACTCGTATATACATGGCCTTGTATGATCTTCATTCAGAATCAAGCTCGTTTTCTTTGTTTAACTTGATACGAAATGTGCTGAAACATGAACCTGATGGAGCTTTAAAGATAAATGTGAATAAGTAGATATAGCACTGCATAACAGAATGTATTAATTTACATGGTTTTGCTATAGAATTTCTTCACTGGTCAAGACAGATAGGGAAAGAACAAAACAAACCCGCAAACCAAGTTTATATTACACACATATATTTATATTTCAATTTACAACTTCTATTTATGTTTGAAGTAGCTTGTGGCTATGTTAAGACTTAAGAAACCAACTTGTTTCTGTTAAACCATCAATATTTTTTGCTATAAACAGGTCATTCAGGTTGTACAGAAGACTGAGAGCCTGAAAGGGATCTCATTTTTAGCCCATTCTCTTGGTGGCTTGTTTGCAAGATATGCAATTTATGTCCTTTATTCACAAAATGCCTGTAGTAATGGCCGGCCTGATAATCTTACCAATTTGAAGAATTGAAATCTGCAAACAGCATGCTGTTAGAAGTTTTAGTGAAAAATGTAGGTGTACAAATTGTCCGAGTCGAGATAGACTGTTAGAAGTTTTAGTGAAAAATGTAGTTGTCTGACACTGTCAAAATCACTCACTAGATCTTCATTGAGTTGTTGAGATAATTGTGATCGTAGAAGTGTTATGAACTCCTTTCTTGATAGGTGAAAATTTGGAAATGTTGCAAAAACAGATGAAATGTTGCCGGATTTTCGTCTCAAAAAGCAAACATTTTTTTTTGGTAATCTTTACGAGTTAGTTCTGTTTTTTATTATTATTATTATTATTATTATTATTTATTTCAAAAGCATATAACATTCTCGTTACACTAATAAATTTAGGGTATTATTACATTTCATATTTTTTCAATTTATGTTTTCATTATTCTACAATAATGGTACATGCATGAATGAGATTATTGACTTTCTTGTAATTGCCTTGTCAACTCCAGGACCTTGCAAAGAAGACAAAAGAGCAGACTTGGGTTTTATATGCAATTAAGAAATAGTGAATTTTTGTGTGTGAATATTTTAGGGTTTTGCTTTGGATTGGATAATGTAGAATATATAGATGTGATAATATATAGTTTACTTCTTCTATGATATATTTTCATAAATTTGGTTATAGATGTGATAATTTCTTTAGTATATTCCCTATCTTTTCTCAGTGGCTATTAACTATACATCTCTCAAATGTTTATATAAAATGGTAGTATTTTATCACAATATAGAATAAGTAGATAAGGACATGAAAATGGACACTTTTTAATACAACTTTAAAGAGTTATTCATGACATTTCAAAAACGTTGTAAAAAACATGTTATTTATGGCGTTTTATAAATGTTGTGAACTATTCATTGCAGGAAAATGACAACCATTTGTGGCTTTTTATAAATGCACTAAAAAGTATTAATAGCGTTTAATAAATGCCGTAAATAATATGCCGCTAAAATAACAATTTTTTAAGGCGTTTTATAAATGCCGTTAAAAAAAAGGCGCGACCATTTCTCTCTTTTTTTACCGTCAAATGACAATTATTTAAGGCGTTTTTTAAATGCCGTAAAAGGGTATTTACGGCGTTTAAAAAACGCCGTGAATAATAGTATTTACGGCATTTTTTAAACGCCGTAAATAATGCTATTCACGACGTTTTTTAAACGCCGTAAAAGATAATAAATGCTGTTAAAAAAGGCG
>JAESVK010047091.1:7500-14212 GCA_017140935.1 Hamamelis virginiana | reverse complement strand
TAGATATATGCCACCTACTCTATATATCTATATCTAGCTTTCTCCCTTTATATATATAATTTGTATATAATCCATCTTATATCTATGTTACTCCTAAAAGACCGATGAGTCAATTGGAGATGTTACTGTTAACACGGCCTTCCGTTAAAGTGGGTTTCAAAAATCTATAAAGGAGAAAAAATTTTAAAACAAAAAACTCAAAATTATCAAAGTCTCCCAAATGGCAAGAACTAAACAAAATTTGTATTTGGCTCTCAATCTCATCAACTTCTCCCTTCCCAAAATCTGTGATTGGGTTGCTCTCCCCTCTCTCTCTAGCTTGCTCATGAAGTCTTCTAGACTAGAGATTTCACCAAGCCAAAGTGCCGTTCCAACTCATCGATGTACATTGGTGACCAAATCGATGTCCTTGGCATCTTGCTTGTTCAACAATTTTGAACTAGGGTTCTGGGCTTGAAAATTAGTGTGGTTTTATCTATATATATATATATATATATATATATATATATATATATATATATATCCTAATCAAACTAGATTTGACAAAAAAGATTGAAGGAGAGAGATTACTGCAGATGGAGAAACGAACATGAGTTTGCTCACTGACGGCGATTGGTCCTACTTTGGGAGCATCGATGTTGAAGGAGATGATGGGAGGGACCAAGCAGAGGATTCAGATTGCGAACCAGCTTCTTTCTTCTTCTTCTTCTTCTTCTTCTTCTTCTTTTAAATCAAATGGTATATTGGTAAAATCACAATATAATTAAACATCGTAAGCCCCTATGCCAAATTTTGAAAGTATGAGGATTCAATTGTTCACTTTTAAAGTGTAGGGGTACAAAGTGTTTTTGGCCCTTAGTACAAGGGTGCAAAGTGTATTTTATCCTTTAAATTTTCACATCTTATAATAAGATAAGAAAAGTATAATCATAATAATAAATCAAAGAAAAAAAGAAAAAATATATATATACCTCATCACCAGATTTCATGTGGGACCGTGGGGGAAGTAAGATCTAAGAGAGGCCCTTCTTTTTTTTTTTTTTCTTTTTTTTTTTTTTTTTATGGGTTGCCTGCTAACAGGTAAAACCAATTTGAATTTTGGCAGAATGTGGCATTGAGGCTTTAGAAATTTGAGAAATTGAGGCCCTAAAAAATCAACAAAATTAGGGGCCCAAGGCACAAGCCTATGATGCTTGTGCCAAGGGCTGGGCTGTTGGTAGGTGTCATTGCTTTTCAATGAAATAGCTCTACAATGTGCCTTGAGGAGTATCACTACAACTACAAGGAGACCTAGAGATGAACTACTCCTAAGAGTAGCTTTCATGTTTAATTTCCTCTCTCTCTCTCTCTACAATGTGCCTTGAGGAGTATCAACACAACTACATGGAGATCTAGAGATGAACTACTCCTAACAGTAGCTTTCATGTTAAATTTCCTCTCTCTCTCTCTCTCTCTCTGAGTTGCATTTGAGCAGCTCTTTCTGTGGTTGCATGTGACTGGCGATATGGAAGTCCATTAGCATTTCTATATTTTTATTATTTTTAAAATCCATTCAAATCTTCTACTTTTTTATTGATTATTAATTACATTTTAATATAAGCTGTACCACACTAGATCAGTCAACGTCGATGAACACCGGTGGCTGATCGATCGGCTGATCCTGTTCCAGTCGGTGCTTTTCTTTACTCTTTTAGAAGGAACAAAGTGGCCACAAAAGAACAAAAGAATGAAAGATCCCTTCAATTAACCTTCAGTGCACTGACATAAATACATAAATATATATCCGTACATGCCATGCAATAGAGCAATATGGTAGTAGCTGCTGGACATACATTTAAGAGAGGAAGAAAATGAAGGCTAAAAAGGAAAGTTGAAAGGAATTAATTTCCTATAGAAAATGGGATTATTAAGAGCATTTTTAATGGTATGCAATTTGAGCTGTCATTATAAAATTTTGATATTGGCACTCAAATCAATAGATTGGAAAATGCTTTATGTTCCCAATATATATACTAAAAGTGTATTCCAAATAATGTGATAAATCATCTAACCCTTTTATTTTTCAGCAATTTTAATTTTTGGTCAAAATTCATTTGGGATGCTTCTTTGGGCCAATTTTTTGGAATATGTAGTGTTACTGAAATAGATTACTCCATTTGTGTCCAATTTGGGATACCAAATTTTAGTAATGACATATTGGACTGCCAAATTTAGCACCTCAGATGGCAAATACTATTTGTACCATATCATACTTTTCCTTCAAAAAATAAGAAATACCAAAATATAACATCAATGTATTGGACTACATTTGAGGTGTCAAATTTTAATATTGGCACACATGAAATGACATGGAGATGTTGTATCTAATTACATTAGTTACTCATTAATTACGCACATTTTTCTTCATTGGTAGCATGATGACGGTACTCTATAGCTGGGTGCCCTTCTAATTGACCAGTGTTCAAATACACAACATGCCCTTCAAACGTTGTCGTGCTTCTACTTTGATTTACTTGAACAATATTAATCAATCAATGAGATTCACGTATTTCTATCGTTTTCTTTTTAAAATTAAATTTGTGTTGGGTTCAGGTGAGGTACGTTTGTCGATGTAGTGCCCTGTTCTCTTTGTCGATGTAGTGCGCTGTGTTCTAATCTTGCTCGATCCCTAGTAAACCCACTCAAAGCACTTGTGCTTCTCTTTCCATGATAAAGGGATAATTGTAACTGATGGGGGGTGTGAATTTTATGAGACATATGTTGGAGCTCTATAAGAAAATATAATACTTTATATTTTGCACCAACTTAATTACCTGGATTGCTTATGAGGCAATCCACTCTACCAAGGTAAAAATATTTGAAAATAATTTAAATCTAGTATGTAAGCATGTTAAATAACTTTGTATAAAAGTTAGGATCTGTTTGTATTAGGTTTTTTTCAAAATTATTTTTGAAGTTTAAAATTGCTCTTGTTGTAAGAGATGGGTTAATAATTATTTTTAGACAATTCAAGGAATAATAAGATTAGTGGAAATTTTTCATACTAAATGTGGTTGTACCAAAAGTTTGGGGACTTCAACTTTTGCCACAATCACTACTTGTATAAATATTTAATTTGATAAGCCCTAAAAAGATGGTTTGAACATAAATTTAAAGTGATACTTGAATAAAGGCCATTCAAAACCATATCTTCCCCTATCAAAAGTTGGGACTGCATAACTTTTGCCACAATAAGTTCAAGTATAAAATTGTTGTCAATTATTCTATTACTTCTCAAGTTAATTGTTTAGAAGTGATTATTATTCCATCTTTTAAATCAAGTATAATTTTGAACTCAAAAAGTAATTTTAAGAAAAACCAATACAAATGGACCCTAAAAAGTTCCCAAAAGTGATTTTAAAGAAAGAATAAAAAACTCAAACACAAACTGGTCCATAGTCCAAGAGGCATTATGCCTCTATAAGATATACAGAAATGATCAAGTCATCATATGCTTATATAAGCTTATGCCAGCATGAAGCTCATAAATAATTGTGTAATGCATATTTTAAAAAATTGACCGTTGGATTAGATGTTGTACTTATACATGTCATGTATGCCAAAAATCACGGTGATCTAGCTAATGATCGGTTTTTTATAAATGTCACTGGAAAAAACTATGTCAGTTTTCAGTAGTCACAGTTTTTCATTACTATATTTTAAAATTCTAACTTTGGAATACTGAGTATCTAATCTAATCCAGCATATGGTGACTAGATTGAGACTAATACGATCATCCTTCAATTATTACTCTGTAATATCAATTGACATGCTTTAACTTTATATGTGGGTCAGGTTGCTTTTTCTTTGATTATATGGTTTCCTCCCCTAATTTAAAAATTTTAAATAAAAAAAATCACTGTAGCACAGCAGTGAGTTACATGCACATGTAACATAAATACAAAATATAAGGACATTTGTGTCGAGAAAATTTATGGCCTATCAAGTACAATAATGCAAGCTAGGCATATGGATGAGACCAAATTTACGGCCTATATATCAAGTACAATAATGCAAGCTAGCCATTTGGATGAGACAAAATTTATGGCCTATCAAGTACAATAATGCAAGCTAGGCATATGGATTTTTTATGAGACCGATTGATGCTAGTTTGTATGTTTCCTCCAAATTGGATGTGCAGTGATGTTTACCCAACTTCCTGCATGCGCATATCAGCGCCCATATCTACCAGGCAAACTGTTAAAGGAAGACATATGTATTTGTATCAAGACCATAAATTTCGTTATTATTATTATTATTTTTTTAAAGACATATGGTTTTTAACTGTATTTTTTGACAATTTTTTAGTATATAAATATATGCATAGTAAGGATGTACATTTTTTTTGTGGGAAATTATCCATACACACAAATTTCATGTTCTGAAAAATTAAAGAACAAGAAAAATATAGACAAATGTAAATTTGTATTAATTTGTAAAATAATGGGTATAATTCCTCTATGTTTATATTCTTTACAGAATAATAAAATCTTCTAATTAATTCTTCTTTGATGGGTTGACGATCCAAGGGTTAGAAAAAGCTTGATCTTGAATCGAATGACGGTAGGATATCGATCCAAGGGTTACCTGATGTAGCGGAATATTGATAACTAGCTCTCCTACAACAAACAATCTTCCAAATTTCTGTTGACGTATCACAAAGACATGACCAAGAAAATAGGCATCCATTACTCGATCTTTGCAAAGAGAGAAACTAGGGAAAAAGAGTGAAAACTCTTAAGAAATTCTTATTAATGTTGAACTTGTTAAGATTTCCTAGTTTGTAGGGTTGTTTCAGTTGTTGTTAATAAGACCTATTCTTTAGGAATAAGTTATTTGATTTGATTCTAATTTAGTCTGTACCAAGTTGTTAGGATTGTAAAACGTGGGCTGCATATTTTCAACATTCTGTTTTCTCTGTAAGGCTATTTAAAGCCATGGTTGTTCTTTGATTCAATAATATATTCTCCCAGCATTTTGAGTACTCAAGCAAAGGTTTCCAACATCTGGTATCAGAGCTCCATCACGGGGCCTGAGTAAAGCTAGTTTCATCGTTCAACAACGACGCCATGACAACTGAAAGTAGCTTTGTGCAACCTGCAATTCCGAGGTTTGATGGACACTATGATCATTGGAGCATGCTCATGGGGAGTTTCTTGCGTTCCAAAGAATATTGGAGCTTGGTGGAGACTGGGATTCCTGCAGTAGCAGATGAGAGTAATCTCACAGATGACCAGGAGAAGACCATTAATGATCAAAGGCTAAAGGATTTGAAGACTAAGAATTATTTGTTTCAGGCCATTGATCGATCAATCCTGGGGACAATATTGAAGAAAGATACCGCAAAAGACATCTGGGACTCCTTGAAGCAGAAGTACCAAGGCACAGCACGCGTCAAACGTGCACAGTTACAAGCTCTTCGTAAAGAGTTTGAAATTCTGCATATGAAGGAAGGGGAATCAGTGAATGAGTACTTTGCACGAACTCTCACCATAGCCAACAAGATGAGGATTCATGGGGAAAAGATGGCAGATGTGGTGGTCATGGAAAAGATTCTGAGATCAATGACTTCTAAATATGACTATGTGGTATGCTCCATTGAAGAGTCAAATGATCTCGACATCTTGTCCATCGATGAACTGCAAAGCAGCTTGTTGGTACATGAGCAGAGGATGGGGAGACAAACAGTGGATGAGCAAGCTCTAAAGGTCACTTATGATGTCCAACAAGGCAAGCGAGGTGGACACAATAGTTTCAGAGGAAGAGGACGAGGAAGGGGTAGAAATGGAGCTGACAAGTCTACTCTCGAATGTTACAAGAAGGATTCAAAAGGTTTCTACGCAGAAACCAGTGAAGAAATGATGTTGATGGCTTACGTGGATATCGAGGGGGTCGACAAAGAAGAATTATGGTTCCTGGACTCGGGATGCAGCAATCACATGTGTGGCAAGAAAGAGATGTTCACAAATTTGGATGACACCTTCAGGAAATCTGTGAAGTTGGGGAACAATTCAAACTTGGCTGTGCTAGGAAAGGGAAATGTCCGTATGGAAGTCAATGGAAACATGCAGGTCATCACTGGAGTATTCTATGTGCCAGATTTAAAGAATAATTTACTGAGCATTGGACAATTGCAAGCGAAGGGTCTTGTTATTCTTATCAAAAATGGCAAGTGCAGGATTTATCATCTAAAGAGAGGACTGATCTGGGAGACCACAATGGCAGCAAATCGAATGTTCATCTTACTGGCTCGCACACAATCACAAGGACAGAAGTGTTTCAACACTATTGCGGATGATCAACCTCAACTATAGCATCGCAGATATGGACATTTGGGTTGGAGCGGTCTAAAAATCCTTCAACAAAAGAATATGGTGAAAGGCTTACCAAAGTTCCAAGCACACACGAAAGTTTGTGAAGAGCGTTTGGTGGGAAAGCAACAACGAGATCCATTTCCAAAGAAGAGTACGTGGAGGGCATCTCAGACTCTTCAACTTGTGCATGCAGACATATGTGGGCATTTTAATCCAATCTCCACCAGTAAGAAAAGGTATCTCATTACCTTTATTGATGATTATAGTAGAAAAATATGGGTGTACTACTTGGTTGAGAAGTTAGAAGCTCTTCGTACTTTCAAAAGTTTTAAGGCTAGGGTTGAAAAGGAAACCAGTTC
>JAESVK010047091.1:0-2500 GCA_017140935.1 Hamamelis virginiana | reverse complement strand
CTCCCCTATTTTATTCCTTCAATTAAGTGGCGGGTCCCTGAACACCATTTTAGTGGTCCTCCACTCCGTCCTATTATCTTGGATAATAAACACGTTTGAAGGAGTTTTGGTGGTCAAAAATCATGGACTAAGGATTTCCAAGGAAGCTATCGATTTTCTTAAAAATAAAAATAAAAAATAAAAAAACTAATTATAATGGGAATCTAAAATTCGTTGATTCAAAAGAATACGGAAAGTTAGACAAAATAAAAACTCTTAAAAGATTCTTATTAATAAAACTCAAGACTACCCTAAAAAGAGGGTACACACATATATTTATAGGCACTTCAATCAAACCTTAAGTAATATATATATATATATAATTCCCCTTTTTATGCCCCTTTATGCCCTATTTAAGAGTAGTTAAATGAATTACCACATGGAAACTCATCACCACATAATAAAAGGAGAAAGAGGGAGGGCGGGGGGTAACAAATTAAAAATAGAAACAAAAGGAAATACAAACACACAACTACATATGCAAGTGATTAAATGAATCACCGTTAGCTATTAAGAATGGCCAAATGGCCTACATTTATGAATTATGATTTTTCCCCCTCGCAGTGCTATCAGCCATTTTATTGGAAGGTTTTCTGCAGGCGCCATGAGCAAATACTGTTCCACATTTCTTCCTATTTGTGTTGGGTGATGAGAAGCAAGTATACGGATCACCTTGTCCACCTTTACAAGCTGGGCCTGTTTGCAAGGTGGCTTCGATATTGCTATTTCCTCCACCATCGAGTAGCCTTAAATTTATTTCTGTATCCAGCAACACCTCCATGCCAACGTCGATGATGAAGCAGTCGTCCATCGGGCCGTTGCATGATCTGTAGGTGCCATTGCTTTTCACTGCAATTATGCCTCTGCAATGTCCGTTGAGGAGTATCACCACAACTACAAGGAGACCTAGAGAAGAACTACTCCTAACATTAGCTTTCATCTCTCTCTCTCTCTCTCTCTCTCTCTCTCTCTGCGCCTGCATGTGAGTGTCTCATAGGAGATCCTTAATTTATAGGAGAAAAAAGGGGATTGAATGGTGGTGATTAGAGGAACTAAAATATTAAACCAACTTAAAATTCCTAGACAAAAGTAGATTGGTTAAAGAGAAAGAGTCTTCTTCCAATTTGAGTTGGTTAGACACTTAGACTAGTCTTCTTTGGCCCATCCCAAACACCTAAATGGAAGGGAAAGAAAAAAAAATCTATTTTACCAAAAAGAAAAAAAGGATCGAATCCAGTATCAAGACAACCAAATTCTTTACCATGAATTTGGACATATAATTTTCTCTTAAAAAATATCTTGTCCCATAATTTTTATTGCATCTCTCACAGGAAAATTCACAGAGGCCTCGTACGTATGAGTGTAAGTTCCACTCACTTAAATAAATGAATTAGGAATGATAGTAAAAATTACAAAAACAAAATATTTATAGTCAGGGGTGGAATTCTCGAGGGGGGAAAAATTTTAATGTAGGAGAAATAAATAATAAATATATATATATGTGTGTGTGTGTGTGTGAATGTGGCATAAAATAATCATTTTTATAATGTGTAAAATTGTAATTTTATAAAATATTAGTACTATAATCGCAATACTATAAAAATTCATACAAATTTATTTGGCGATGATATAGTATATAACTCAAGGATTCGAAAGGCTAAATAGTATTTCCATCCGAATTTACTATAATCCATAAGAGTTTGTTAAAGTTCGTGATCTATAGTTCAAAATAACCTATTTTAAGGTCATATTTTTCCTTAAAATTCAATTGAGTATAGCTCTCTCATTTTTAACTTTTTTTGGGTTATTATATATATGTTATATATACATTGATTCAAGTTTGCTCAAAATAATTTTGTACAAAATGAATTGTTCTCACCTTAATTGAGGAAGGTAAAAATATAAATGCATGATGTTTGTGTGAGCCTCTAGCCGATATTCCCTCTCTTTCCTTAACATTCCCTCTAGTTTACTCTCCTTTTCTTCTTTCTCTCTTCTCTCTTTTCGACGGCTGCCTTAATCAATTTCCAAAATTTTAATTCTAATTTGTTCCATCAATTTTACTGTTGGGTGCCAATCTTTAGAGTGGTTGTGTAATATATGCAATATATAAAATAACATGAATGTGATTATAAGGTGCACCTAAAGTGACCTCAATAGAGCCAAATGTAGAGCATATTTGAAAAATCAATTGTTAGATTAGATGAACTGCTTATCAATTTCATGTTCGAAAAAAATCATAGTGATCAAACGAACCATTGGATCATTGTATTAGCTTATATATATATATATATATATAGTATTAGCTGTTTTTTTTTTTTTTTAAATCACTTGTAAAACTTAAGATTATATATACTTGATCTAGGAGAGAGTCAATAATCACTTTTAGACAATTTAAGGAATAATAGGATTAATGGCAAAATATATTTCATACTAAAAGTGATTGTAGCAAAAGTTAGGG
>JAESVK010047086.1:0-11795 GCA_017140935.1 Hamamelis virginiana | reverse complement strand
TGCCCTTCAAGTCGCAAAAACCCTAATTACCTATCGAGCTCTCATCAAAATGCCATGAAAATTTACAGGGATGTTCTAAAACACCTCAAAAGTCAAATGCAATACAAATGGGTTGATTCCAATCCAAATGTACACATGAAATAATGAATTGTCCTTTTCCTCAGCAAAGGGCAATTTGGTCAATTTGGTCTTTACAAGGCCAATTCCTCACCCAATGATCAGCTATTCTAGTTGATCATTTCCATGGACATATGGTAGAAATAATTGGTAAAAATGGGGTGTCCACAGAAGCCCCTCGTTGGTGTTTCGTGGCTTCGCCATGTAATACCAACGAAACAAAATGACATCCCATTTTTGCCACAACAAAAAGAGGGATGATCAAACCAACTTCTCACCAACATTGGGATCTATTTCCTGAACAAATCCAGAATGAAAATAATTCTTGGAAGTCACACTTACGATTATTTCAAAATCAATCACACTAACAAACCACAAAACAAACATTTATGTGATATCTCACTCACATAAGCATACACAAATCATCATTTTATGTGATACTTCTCTCACATAAACAACATACAAGCTATCATTTTATGTGATACTTCTCTCACATAAACATATACAAGTTATCATTTTATGTGATACTTCTCTCACATAAAATAGTTCAGATTCATTATTTCTACGGTACATCTCCCATAAGAAATATTATTTATATAGTACTTCTCCTATATAAACATTTTCAAACCATTATTTTATGCTTCACATAAAACAATTCAAACTCATTGTTCATATGGTACATCTCCCATATGAACATATCATCAATTATATGGTACATCTCCCATATAAGCCACTATTTTATGACTCACATAAAATAATCTCCAATCATTCAAAATGTTATTTCATGCTTCACATAAAATAACTCAAGTTCATCGTTCACATGGTACATCTCCCATGTGAACATATCATCAATTATATGGTACTTCTCCCATATAAACCATTATTTTATGTTTCACATAAAATAATTTCACATCACTATTTCATGTCTCACATGAAATATTTCAAACACATTATTTTATGTTCCACATAAAATAATCCAAATTTATTATTTCATGTCTCACATGAAATGTTTTAAACACGTTATTTTATGTCTCTCATAAAACAATTCAAACCCATCACTTTATATGGTACATCTCCCATATAAGCCTCTAAAATCAACTCTTTACATGGTACATCTCCCATATAAACACTACAAGGAAAAATGCCTACGAGAACAGCTATTAGCTGTTCTCTATTAGCAAAGAGAACAGCTCTAGAAAATGTTCTCTCCATGCGTGTTCTAATAGAGGGGGGTCAAAGAGAACAGCTAGCAGCTGTTCTCGTTTCGAAGTAAAGAGAATAGCTAGCAGCTGTTCTCGTTTCGAAGCAAAAAGAACAGCTAGCAGCTGTTCTCGTTCGTCAAACAAAGAGAACAGCTAATAGCTGTTCTCGTTCGTCAAGCAAAGAGAACAGCTAGTAGCAGTTCTCTTTGACCTTAAAAACAGAACGGCTTATAGCTGTTCTCTTTGTTAGTCCGAAAAATAAAAAAAAAACAAATTAGAAAACGTTTATTAACCGTTCTCTTTGTTATTTTGTATTAAAAAATAAATAAATAAATAATTTTTTTTTAAAAATTTTATGACAAGCTAGTAATTACACATTAAAACTTAAATCAAATATGTTGGACCCAAATCAATACATTTGCATCAAAGTATTTAAACATTACATTCAATCCCACGAAATAATTTTTTCTTGTATAACGTTAAACCGTACAATTGTCACAATTAACTTAAATAAGTTTACACATATATATATATATATTTGAGACTACCTAATCAAATGGACCGACATCGTTGCTAGCTTTCTGCCTCCCTAGCTAGTTGTCCCATCCTTTACATATTCAACCTGCAAATATATATAAGAAATTAATTTAAAATGATAGTCATATAGCTATAATAATTCATGTATTAAATTTTATCATGTGTGCTGGGATATTATTCAGAATGAAGTAGTTGGTGCTGTTCAACAATTTTTTTCTACAGGCTATCTTATTCCTAATTTGAACTCTATCTTCATCACTCTTGTTCCTAAGTCATCTTCTGCTCACTCCTTGGATAGCTTAATCTCCTATTACTCATATAAATATTCATCCCAAAACATTTGTGTACACTTTAATTGAGAGGATATCCTAAATATATATCTCAAGGATATTAGAGGAGGAAATTTATAACACAAATTACATCAAGATACTTATATTACACAATCTATAATTCATATTACACCAACTATAACATATTTAGCAGTCTACAAAAGCAGGCACATGACATTTGTATCTACATCTTGAGTTTAAATAGTTGAAGATATATATATATATATATATATATATATATGCTATCAATAGCGGAATACCCTCTATTCCAAATTGCAAATGCATGCAGACATAATAGAAAAGACATCAGAATTCATTCTGCCATACCAAAATTCCCCAACTAAAGATGAAGATGAGAAACAGGGGAGAACAGAGGAAACTGAGAAAGAGAGGGAGAAATCTAATCCAAGCTTAGATGAAATCTAATACAATAGGAACTCTATGATGGGAATAAACTCCACTCATAGCTACTTCCAAATAAGTTATAAAAGGCAAATACAAAACACAAACACACACCCCACACTTCGTATAAGCCCTTTTTTACAATTTTAATATTCATTTCCCCTTTCACAATAATTTTTCCAGTCTTTTTCTTCCTAAGCTCAACACTTGCCACACTAACAGCCTTCCCAAAACATAAAAACATGATTTACCCAATTGATTAGTAAGGTAAGTTCCAGGATATTGCATCATCAAATAAAAGCATGAAAAAACCCCACATTTGAGATAAAAAAAACCTAGATTCGTACCTCAAGGGTTAGATATTGACCAAGCAAGCTTCAATGGCTTCTTCGGCTACGGCGAACACACTCCTACGGGTTTGAGGTAGGTTCATGGTTAGAGACACTGATTTAACCTTATTTTTTTGGGAAAAATATGAAAAAAATAAAACAAAGGAACAAGGAATATACCGGCGATACAGCTTCTTTCTCCGGCGACGATGCAGCGGTTGCGATGGACGGCACGATCTCAACCTTCTTGAGCGTGGGGTTTCCGCTTCTCTCTCTAAACCATATCTTTTGAGTTTTGAATGGGTTTGCAAGCTAGCCAAAGGTGACATACTATTGCCTATTCGTATCCCAAACGGGTCATGTGTATAGCAATTCCCGCGTGTTTTTTTTTTCCCCCATCCGTTGGATCACCAGCTGCTATCTGATCTAATGGTCATTATTAGAGGGGTTATGTAGTGTGAAAAAAGATGGAGCACGAAAATTAATTTTTATAAAAAATTTAATAACTTTTAATTTTATTAAAAAAAATTAATTTTATTAAAAAAATTAATTTTACAAATAATTTAACCGTTAGATTTGATTCACTTCTTATAAATTTTGTACCCATAAAAAATCACAGTGATCCAACGGTCAAATTCAGAGAAAACCAATTATGAATACTTGGTAACATTTTGAATAATAAAAAATTAATAATTTTTTATAGTGACATTTTTCAAGAACCGACCGTTGGATCACCATAATTTTTCATAGTGACATTTGATATGTATACGTGGACTATCTAATCCAATGGTCGGATTCTCAAATACTTTTTCCATACTAGAGTTTTTACAAAGAATGGGTAAGAACCTTAAGTAACCGCTAGTTAGGTTATTCAAATTTAAAAACAAATAAGTTAATCCTCCCTAGTGCATCTGACTAACTTTGGAACAGCTATTTTGAGAAACTGCCCGTTGGATTTGATGCTCCACTTATACGTATCATGAATGCAAAAAATCACATTGATCCAGCGGTCGGTTTTTTATAAATTAAATAAACTATGACGGTTTGTCATTGATTTTTCATTATTGTAAATTTACTCTTTTTTTTTTTTTTTTTCAAAATTGAAAAAATCAACCATATATTGGATAAATGTTATTTTTTTAATTCATTATAAGTATATGCATGTGGATTAACATTAAATCTAACGATTGTCAGTTTCTCGAAATAACTGTTCCAAATTTATCAGATAGATACACTAGGGAGGACAAAGAAATCGGGATTGAAGACAAAGGAAGGACGAGTGAAATTTTATTTATAAAATTAGGCAAATCATGATATCAGCGCTCAATCCATCCAGCAATACCAACATGCGCTCCACACTTACAAAGTTGAAAAATAATTAATAATTTAAAGCATATAATTAATAATAATCAGTTCAAAATGGAATATAATTTAATGCAATTTAGAATATTGGTTGACCGATCAAATTAATAGTATCAGATTATATATTAGAGGTTCAGATTAACGGATCAGATTAATTTTGAGGGATTGGAATTCATATCGGATCGGCCAATTACAAAAGGCCAAATATGAGAAAACGGTTGGCCGAATCGATCTTGTCCTTTTAGAAGTTATAATTATATAATCCTTACAAATATATAATAATTTTAAAGTTTAAAATAATTAACGTACTATATAATAAAAGTCTTTTAGTTAATTAGAGTAACAATAACATGTATGAATTAGAGTAAGCTAGCTAGATACTTTAAATTAAATTTTTTTTTTTTTATGAATATTAAACCATTATAAGATATTGAATTAGTGTTATAATGCAATAATTAAAAATAGCATTAGCTTCAGGGTTCAAACTGTGAAAAATATACTTTTTCATTTATTTTTAATGCAATAATTTCAAATTTTTTAACATTAGATAGGTTCAGGGCTTTGAGAACAGCTTGAGGTAGATGTTCTTAAAATTAACCAAAAGAGAACAACTTGAGGTAGATGTTCTTAAAATTAACCAAAAGAGAATAGCTTCAAGTAGATGTTCTTAAAATTAACCAAAGAGAACATCTTTAATTAGCTGTTCTTAAAATTAACCAAAAGAGAACACCTAAAAGAGAACATATTGAGGTAGCTGTTCTTATAATTAACCAAAAGAGAACAGCTTCAAGAAGCAGTTCTTATAATTAACCAAAAGAGGACATTTTAAAGGAGAGCTGTTCTCTTTAGCATTAAAAAAGTAACCCTGTGTACTTTTAAGAACAAAATTTTTTAACCTGTTCTCTTTGTGGATAAGGGGCCTGTTCTCGTAGGCATTTTTTCTTGTAGTGAAAGATCATTATTTTATATTTCATATAAAATAATCTCACATCACTATTTTAAAACAATTCAAATTCATTGTTCATATGGTACATCTCCCATATGAACAAATCATCAATTATATGGTACATCTCCCATATAAGGCATTATTTTATGTCTCACATAAAATAATCTCACTTCATCATTTTATGTTTCACATAAAATAATCACAAACAATTCAAAACGTTATTTTATGTTTCACATGAAATAATTTCAAACAATTCAAAATGCTATTTCATGTTTCACATAAAATAACTCAAATTCATCGTTCACAGGGTACATCTCCCATGTGAACATATCATCAATTATATGGTACATCTCCCATATAAAGCATTATTTTATGTCTCACATAAAATAATCTCACCTCATTATTTTATGTTTCACATAAAATAATCACATAAGACAATTCAAATAATTATTTTATGTCTCACATAAAATAACTTCAAACTCATTGTTCATATGGTACATCTCCCACATGAACACAGTCTCAATTATATGGTACTTCTCCCATATAAAATGTTTTCAAAATCATCATTTAGTGGTAATTTCCATGCAAAACATGAACTAATTTTGGAGGAAATTGACCGAAAAAATAAAAATTGAGAAAATCAAATTGGGGCACACTGGTAGCCGTCCTAGCCTGGACGGCTAGCCGTCCTAGGCTGGACGGTTGGCCGTCCTAGCTAGGACGGTCACCATGTGTGACCCGAAAAATTTTTCTTTTTTAAACCCCCTCATGCTCATATGCACTCTTGTGCTCATTCTAAACCACTTCCAAGCTTGGTTTTGCTCCAAAACCCTAGCTTTTGATCTTCAATTCATACATACTCAATCAAGTCTTTGGTTTGCACTCTTGCCAACACAAAATCATCTTCATTCTCTCAAGTTCTTCAACTTGTTCTCATTTGGTGTGAACCTCTCTATTTCCCACATACTCCATTCTTTTCAAAAGATGGATCAATTACCTCCACCTTACTTGAAATATCCATTCTTGGAAGTCAAAGCTAGATACAAGGCACCCTCGTATGGAGACTCTCATCCACCATCTCTACTCTTGGAGCCTAGAACACATCTTTCATATATTCACTCCAAAGACAATGTAAGTTAATTTTCCTCAATAATTCTTGATTCATATGTAATTGGTTGAATTGAAATGCTTGTTTGCATGTTGATTATTGATTTTCATATCATTGTAACCTTTGGGAAAAGCATGGGAGCCCCATTTCATAGCTTCACAAGCTTGTGAATGGTGCACACCAAGTGTTTGATGAAATGCCTCAATGAAGTAAACTTTGATTTTTCAAATCAAACATATCCTAATCATATTTCAATGATTTTTGTAGGATTTTAAAAAGTATTTGCCATGATCAATCTTCTTTGAAAATATCATTTTGAGAATATGCATATCACATGTTTGATAAAATGCCTCAATGACACCATTATCCATTTTCTTCTTTATAAGTCATTTCATGTCAAGTAAAGTATCTCAAAAATTTTCTATGATGTTTAATTTGATTAAAACACCATCAATTTTGAATTTGAAACATTTTAGATTTTGGTGACACTACCCATGCCTTTGATAATAAATTGTGTCATACAATATGCATACATCTTTTTTTTTTTTGTAAAAACCTTTTGAAAATGTATTGATCATTTTGGCTCATTCAAAGCATAAATTTTACTTCATTCATGATATGTAAATCAATAGTCATACTTGCATTACATTTGAATCAAAATTCCTTTAGAAATAACAACATTTGCTTTGATGTGAATATAACCCCAAATGTGTTTATGCAGCCCAATTTCGAAATCCGTACAAGATATTCCTTAGGTAAGCTCATCAAATGGTGGGGATTAATGGAGACACGCCAACCCCAAGCCAAGGCCATTGTTGAGCAAGCAGGTTTTAAGTTCTTCTTGGATTCTCTTTGGCTCGACAACATGGATAGAATGGCCATGATTGCTCTTTCTGAACTCTGGTGGGACACCACCAACACATTCCACTTCGGGTTTGGGGAAATGACTATGACCCCACTTGACTTCACTATGATTACAGGACTTCATATTGGAGGCCAACCACTCGCCTTTTATGAAGAAGCTCACACAGATGAAGAATACTTGTACAATCTCTTGGACGTTGAAAATGTTCCTTTGACAAAAAGAGGAGTCAGGCGCTCTTGGCTCTATAATCACTTTAGCATTCAGAGTGAAGAGGAGGGAGGGGAACCCGAGGATATTGCCCGTGCATTCATTTTGTATATGCTCTCATGCACTTTCTTTGCAGGTACACAGGACATAGCCCCTCTAGGCTTTTTGAAGAGTTTGGAAATCACGGATAATGTTCACCTGTATGACTGGGGTGGAGCTGCATTAGCGACTATGTATCGCTCCATGTGTGACAAATCTCGAGATGCTGCCCAGGATTTCGGCGGCTTGGCTTTCATATGGAAGGTATTGACTTCACCCAATTGTCTTTCAATAGAATCTTTCTATATCTTCATCAATTCCCTGATCTTTTTTCATGCAGGTATGGGCATTCATCTATTTGGGTCTTGGTTGTCCTCTCTTGAGAGAGGGGGTTAACCAATGGCCATTTCTAGCTCGCTTTGATCCATGCCACAGAAAACACTCCAATCTCCATAGGTATGATTATGCTGCTGCCAAAGCTATCCTTGCCGGTCTCACTGCAGAACAGGTAAAATCCCAAACCACTGTCTTTCTCTTAAATCTTCTAAATTCAACTCTCATACTCTTCATAATCTTCAGGTGAACTGGGACCCATGGGGTACTTGGAGGACTACTTTGGCTCCCCCCACATGCATAGTGTACTCCTAACACATAGGCGAATCTTGTTTGAGGGGCATGCTGGCAGGTACTGGTACTTGGGTAAAAGAGTCTGTCGCCAAGTCTATGGAAACATGGATGCAGCTAGAGTGCCTTTTCTGCCTCCTGCAAATATGCGTCATACTGATAAACTAAAGGGTGAGGCCCTGTTAGAGTCCAAGAGAGGAGTGGACCTTTTTGCTTTCCTTTTCTCTGACGCGAGCTATGAGGTCTTCTGTCAACAGTTCTTGATGCGCCCTTTAGCGACTGGAGAACTGCCTGAGGGGGTATGTAAATAAAACACCTCCCTTCATCTCTGTAAATGCAATCACAAAACTTCATCTTTATGTCCATAGAGTCGCCGTTCCCGGGGTCAAAGCTCTAGAGCTGCTGCTAGTGATGATGATCAGGACACAAATAGGCCTCCTACCTTACAGCCTGCAGACTGGAACATTGAGCTGATAGTTGAAGATAACTTCGTGACTTCTACTATTTCACGACCTTCAGTCGATGAGGGATATCACATAGATCCTTCTTACGAACAGGTGAACCCCCCACTGAATCAAACAACTGCACATGCATTCCCACTGACACACTGACATCATTTATTTCTGACAGGTCCCTCGAGAGTATTGCCAGGATTACATTGATCTTACTACTGCCATGAGGCGTGACCTTCGCAGGATGAGCTTGAGGACTTCCGCTCTCACTCGTCAACAGGTAACTTGAAATCATATTCTCAAATTCATCTTTATTCCCTTTTCACAAACTGATCAAACTGTGAACACCGTTTCAGGCACCTGACCCACCACGTCATTCTTCAGCTGGTGAGGGATCTAGCAGAGGGATAAGGAGGAACTCTCGAAGACGTTGATCAATCCTCTATGAGGCACGGGGTTTCACTTTGAAAATCATATGTAACTTGTAATCATTTGTACTAAAACAAGTTTTCTCACTTTTATGGTGTATGTGCATGACTGGAACTGTTCTTGCCATTATCTGCTCTGTTCTCTAGGTTATTTTGTGGTAATTTTGGTAGGATTGAAGTGTACCTCTTTCTATTGAGCAACCAGATTGCTTCTCCAAATGGGGACCAAACAGACAATTCCATCTCTCACAGAGCATACTTACACTTCCAAAGCGATCTCTCCATCGGTGGTAAAGGCTTTAATATCAAGGTGGCCAACTGTATTGCGCACAACTCACATTGATTTCTCTCATGGGCCTTTTAAACTGGATGAGGCTTATAGGCAATGGTTATCTCAGAATATGGGTACTCGGGGACAAGAAATGAAGGCTAGGATCTCATGACTTATCGAAAGTCTTTCATCTGAAGAGCGAGGGGACACTTCGTCACTTCCATCTAACGCTTTACAAGTAGTACTTTCCAAGAGAAGAAGAGATGATGACTCTGAAGAAACTTCAAGAAAGGAACAAAGGATTTGATGAACTTTTGAACATATTTCCCATGCTTTTTATTATTTTGAATGAATGGAATTAGAATTATATGGCATGTAATAGACCTTTGAAAGGTTTCTCTTCATTCCATGGATAAAAGAATTCTATCTTTTTAGTTTTGAATAGATCACTTCAAACAATTACAATTGAAAACAAACACAGGGTTGTTTTGCCTTAAAGAATTGGACTGCACCCAAGGTAACTTTATGGGCTGCCTACATATCTCCATCCTTTGAATATTTCTTTTTCTCATAAAACTTTCAATTTTCTTGTTTTGAATACTTGGAGAATCAGGTCCTTGTAGTTCATGGGATCAATTGAAAAGCATTTTTTTTTTTTTTTTTTATATTTGAATGCTCTACTTTTTGCCTAGGCAGCCTTTGCAGGTTTTCTACCTAGCGAGCTCTTGCCCTAATTTTTGCCTAAGTAGCCTTTTCTGGTTTTCTACCTAGCGGGCTTTTCTTTTTTTATTTTTTATTTTTTTTTATTTTTTATTTATACATGATACTTTTTCAATTGATCCAAATTGGTAGGTTGAGAGAATTCGATCCCATCTATGTCCATAAGACGCACGGCTCCGCCTGATAGTATCTCTTTGATGATGTAGGGTCCCACCCAACTTGGCTTGAACTTCCCTCTTGGATCATGAATCAGCATTCTGATTTCTTTGAGTACCAATTCCCCTTTCTTTAAGTCCCTGTTTTTAACTCTCTTGTTGAATGCTCGAGCTATCTTTCTCTGATAACCTTGAACATGGTACAGGGCCCTCAATCTCTTCTCGTCAATTAGGGACAGCTGTTCATATCTATCCCTCATCCAATCGACTTCTGCTAGTTGGCTTTCCATAACTACCCTTAGTGAAGGTATTTCTAACTCAATTGGTAACACTGCTTCCATACCATACACTAACGAGTAAGGCGTAGCCCCAGTTGACGCCCTAATGGATGTGCGATAGCCCCACAATGCTAGAGGCAACTTCTCATGCCAATCATTGTACGTATCAGTGGTCTTCTTCAAAATGGTTTTCAAATTCTTATTAGCTGCCTCTACTGCTCCATTATTCTGCGGTCGATAAGGAGAGGAATGGTGATGTACTATACCATATTTCTTAAGAAGCTCTTCAGTCTCTTTTTTGAAATGTTGCCCATTGTCTGAAATAAACTCACATGGCACTCCATACCGGTAGATGATGTTGCACTGTATGAACTTGGCGACCCGCTTAGCATTCAAAGTCTTGTACGACGCTGCTTCTACCCACTTGGTGAAGTAATCAATAGCCACCAGTATGTACTCGTGCCCATTCGAGGCCGCAGGAGTGATCTTGCCGACGATATCAATGCCCCATGTTGCAAACGGCCATGGTGATGACATGGTAGTGAGTGGCATGGATGGCTGATGCTTACCACTTGCAAACACTTGGCACTTATGGCATTTCTTAACATGTTTAGCACAATCACTTTCTAAGGTCAACCAATAGTAACCCAGTCTCATAATCTTCTTTGCGAGCATATACCCATTCATATGTGGAGCCCCAGCCCCTTCATGTATTTCCTGAATGATCCGTTCTGCTTTATCTTCTGTTACACACAAGAGATGGACACCGTCATAAGATATTTTATACAATTTCCCACTGCACAAGATGCACTGGCTAGCCAACCTTCTCAAAGTCCTTCGGTCAACATAGGATGCTTCTGGCGGATACTCCCCTTTTTCTAAGTACTGCTGAATATCATGATACCACGGCTTCCCGTCGTTTGGTTCTCCTTCCCTTAGGGCACAACAGTAGATGGGTTCTTCTCTAGATTCAATGATCATTGGTGCTGCTCCCCCTTCCATTGGGATCTCTGCCATGGATGCTAGAGTGGCTAAGGCATCAACAAACTTGTTCTTTTGCCTAGACAGGTAAAAGAATTTTATTTGACGGAATTCTTTCACCAATGTCTCTAGATAATCGTGATATGGCAGTAGCTTCTCATCCTTAGTCTTCCATTCTCCTCTAGTTTGGCATATGATAAGGGATGAATCCCCATACACTTCAAGCTCTTCTACTCCCAAGGCCAATGCTGATTCCAAGGCTAAAATGCAAGCCTCATACTCAGCTATGTTATTGGTTGCCTTAAAGTTCAGTTTCACTGCTACAGGTATCATCACATCTTCAGGTGTCTCCAGACAAACTCCTATGCCACATCATTTTCTGTTTAATGCTCCATCGAAGTGCACTTTCCACACCTTCTTCTCTACCACAAGGATTTCTTCAT
>JAESVK010047084.1:10198-21939 GCA_017140935.1 Hamamelis virginiana | reverse complement strand
GCTAATTTGGAAAAAGCAAAAAATCAAAAGTAATTCTAATTTTTTTTCTAATAAATTAAATATTGCAAATTTTTAGAAAAGCAAAAAAAACAAACTAATGCTAATATTTACGCGTGTTCTGAATCTTGTGCGTGTGATTGATGTTGTGTACGAGGATGAAGATGGATATACGCATGCTGGGATTGTGCTCAAAGATATGCATCCTCATTGTTTATTGACCCCGTGGTCCTATGAGCACACTTTCCATGTTCTGTTCACCACTCAATTAAGTTAGGCTTTGGGATTAAATTCAAACCCATTTCTTGAGAAATTAACAGGTCTGATAACTAGGATCATATATGAGTCGTTCTCAAATTTATTTTTTCGACTAAAAAGTTGATTGTTACTTCGGAGTTGGATTCCACCACAATTCTTGGAAAGGCCTGTTAATTTCTCAAGCAATCTCCGGCATTGCTACGGTAGTTTTAGTTAAAAAAAAAAGGTTATTGGGGCACGCGCACAGGGCTGGCTTTGGCTATAAGACAGAGAAACATCTGCTTAGGACCCCTATTTTCTGCAAAAAAAAATTAAAAAGCCCCCAAATTGGCTGCCTATAGCTGAGAGTAGTAATAAAAAATGCCTATTATTTTCCCATACAAATTGTGATTGAGCGTCTTTTGGATTAAAAAACAAAAAATTGTTGGCTTTTGTCTCCTTTCTCACTAAAAAAAATATGTAGGCCCTTTATTTTTTTGTCTTCATTTTAGCTCTAACCTCCCCCACTTTAATGAGTTCATTTGTTTTGAAAATTTTCAACACCCCTTCCTGACTTCACTTTCCACTTCTGACCCCTCTCTCTCTTGCATTCAAAATTTGTACAATTACTAGCAAAGCAAATTAAAAAAAATAGTATGTAATTAACATGTAATTTTTTTTTTTTAATATCTAATAGGCCCAGTTTAAGAGCTCGCATTGGGCCTTCCAAACCTCATGTCGGCCCTGCACGCTCACTGACCCAACATTAAATACTCTCTTTTGTTTTTAGCCCTCGGATGCTCAAATGTTGAAATCAAGTTTATTGGGGCACGCGCACTAACCCATTTACTGGGGCATGCGCACGCGCACTGACAGCATTAAGTTCATTTGGACCGTATATTGGCTTGCAGTATGAACCGGATCATTTCTATATATATCTATATATTAGAGGTGCTATTGTGAGGTGCAGCTGATGCAACCTAATGCAAGATGCATTAGATGTCTTTTTGTAGAGCTACTTGCACTATAAATTTTAAAAAATTGACCGTTGGATTAGATACCCCTATAATGTATGTCATGCCTACCAAAAGTCACAGTAATCCAACAGTTGGTTTATGAGAAAACTGATTGCTAAAAAATGATAACATTTTAAAGAATAAAAAAGTCATAGTTTTTCAAATTTACATTTTTCAAAAACCAACCGTTGGATCACTGTGATTTTTGGCAGACATGACATACATAATAGTAGTATCTAATCCAATGGTCAGTTTTTCAAAATTTTCATCACTAGTAACTCTACAAGAGGGCACCTGATATTAGAAGTTCTATATATCTATATATATACACAAGTCACTTTTACTTGTCTTATCAACATAACAAGTTGACAAGTTGACAAGTTGAGCAATACCAGCATTATTGTATATTACTGACTCCATGTACTGAAATTGGCCCCATCCATTTTTGTCCAATCCACTTTTATTGCAATACAAGCATTATCGTATATTTACTGACTCCGTGTAGTGAAATTGGTCTCATCCACTTTTGTCCAATCCACTTTTATTGCAATACCAATATTATTGTATATTTACTGACTTCATGTACTGAAATTGATTCCTTCAACTTTAATTGCAATGCCAGCTTTATTGTATAATTGCCAAGTTCGAGATAAAGTCACTGGCATCCCACATGCACGTACGTAACTTAATGAGTATTGCATATGGAATCACATGGGTTACATGGCAAAAACAAGAAGGTACATGTTTGGTCCAATCCAATTTAATTAAAGTAAATCGTCCACTATATCATTTGAGACATATTTTAAAATAATTATATTTTTTTGATACGTTTAGCACTTTCCATCAAATCGGTTCTCTCAAATAAATTAAGCGTAACCACAACAAATTTGCCAAAAGCGATAATTGAACTCACGATCTTTTAGATGAGAGTCATGAACCCTGGCCAACTGGACTAACCACAATTGGTTATGTATAAATAAATGTTAACCATGCAAAATATTAATTGAAATTAAATGATTAAATTCATGAAATCCAAGCACATATTTTCCAGTAGACTGGTACATTACAAGGTCAATTTTTAAGAGAAAATTATTCAAAAGTTTTTAATTTTAGAACTTCATATCATAAGGTCGAATATTATACAATAAGATCTTTAACATTTTTAAATTTCTTTACTATTTGTTATGTTAAAAATTTCTCAGATCTTGTGATCTAAAATGCTATTATTAAACATTCATATATGGGTATATAATTATTTTTTTAATACCTAATTATATTAAAGAGTAATCAAACAAGCCAATCAACTACCGACAATGCTCCCGTGGCCACATGTTTGATGTTCCGAAGCCCAACCCACTAAAATGGCCGACCCCTAAAATAAAAATTAGAAAAAGAAGAGGAAGAATAAGAAAGGAAAAATAATAATTTGACCCACTTAATTATCATCGATTTATATTTTGCACCCTTATAGTTTTAACTTGAATACATTGATCCTTATAGTTTTTATTTGTAGCATTTTTCCAGTACTCTTCTATCAATTAACCATTTAATTATAAATTTGATTTAAAAAATGATGTTTGGTACGTTTGATATTTATGCATATAGTATTTATTATAGATTACTAATGTATCTGTTTTATGATATTTCTTAAAATATTTTATTTATTTATGACAAAAATAATTTAAAAAAAATTAAAGTAATGAGAAAAATAATGAAACTTCATGGATATGCTTGTAAATACATTTCTAATCTATGAATAAATAATGTATTTAAAAATAATAAGCTTAATATTATTTTTTAATTAAATAATTAAATGGCTAACTGATAAGAGAGTAAAAAATCCACGAATCAAAATTATAGGTAGTCAATTTATTTAAATTAAAACTATACAGATATGAAATGTAAATGTAAATGAAGATAGTCAAGGAAATCAAATTATAATTTTTCAAGAAAAGAAAAAACACGTTTACCATCCTTCATAGCACGTCTTAATTACTCTGTACCAGCCAAATCACATAAAATTGGAAGGAAAAGAAAAATATAAAAATGAAAAACGTTTACAATAATTCAAAAAGTTACTTGTCCTGTCACAGTCACTAATTTATCAGTCTTGTATAGTCATAGACTAGCAGTTATCACGGTCTTCTGCGCTCTAATATATCCAAGGCTCACCCACAGGCCTACGGCATAGAGATTTTGGATGCCCTAGACGGGTTCTTAAAATATTGCTCTTATTACATATTAACTAAAAAAAATGCGTTTAAAATTTTAGTTATTTATCCTTAATTTCTCATGAATTAAATGTACAACAATCAATTCACAAAGCGCATTTTAAATAGACTCACATCGAACCTCCTATCACCGATTCACCATATATATATATATATATATATATGTAAGAAGCTAAAACCTATAACAATCAAATCAGAAAAAAGCTTTTCTATAGGCTTACCCCGAATTTTCTATCATAATTACAAATATAATTAAACTAATAAAGAAGACCTACAACAATCAATTCACAATGAAGGTTTTCAATAGGCTCATTCTCAACCTCATATCATCATTACAAATATAACAATTCTTTTTGTCCACCCTTTTTTTCCTCTCTTGTGCATTTGACCAACTTGAAAGTTCAATAAGTTATTTTGAAAAATCGACTGTTGGATTGGATGCTCCACTTATTCGTATCAAGAATACAAAAAATCACATTGATCCAATGGTTGGTTTTTCAAAAAACAGACTGTGATAGTTTTTCACAATTTTTTCATTATATTTTACAATTTTTTTCAAAATTGCAAAAACCGACCATTGGATCAATGTGATTAATTTTTTGCATTCATGATAAGTATAAGTGAAATATCAAATTCAACGGTGGATTTCTCGAAATAACTGTTTCAAGTTGGTCAGATCCACAAGGGAAGACAAAAAGGGAGGACGAATGATATTTTCCTTACAAATATATCAAACAAATAAACAATCAATTCACGATGAGAGTTTTCAATAGGCTCACCCGAAATCTCCTATCATCATTACAAATATATCAAACTAATAAACAAGATTTGATTACAACTTTTGAATATAATTCCACTTAAAAGAATATAATTCAACTATATTTTCCAAAAATGTGTCAAACATACATAGAACAATGATACCAAGAAATTAACAAAAATTATATTCTAAAAAAAATGCAACAACAAAAAATAGATGCTAAATAGTAGAACATATATAGTATATTGGGGTTTGGCCTTTTGAACTGTCCTTGAATAAAAATTGGTTGTCTAAGTATTATATCACTACCAAGACCAAATTTAATGCCCCTAAATTTTGCTAAAAGAATGGATGCCCAAGGCGGTTGCCTATTAGGCGTGCCCTCAGGGCCAGCCCTGCTCATCGACGAGCAGTGCTTATCAACTCATCTCAGTCGTCTGGCGAAACAATGGCATCCACAAGGCCCAAACTATGAGCTTCTTCCTCTTTAACCGGCGTCGACATCTATTTGAGAGAGAGATATATCAAAATTTTATGGCTGTCATGTCAAAATTATATTATATATGTTATATATATAATATACGGAGAAGATAATATAAGATGCATCTGATGCAAAGTTATATTATGTGATTTTTGTATGACCAATTGGAGCGTAGATTTTAAAAAATCAACAGTTGGATTTGATATTCCTTTTATCTATGTCTTTCTTACCAAAAATTACAGTGATCCAACGGTTGATTTTTGGGAAAAAAAAAAAAAAAAAGGCTGTGAAAAACTGGAGGTATTTTAAAGAACTAAAAAGTTACAGTTTTTCACAGTAATATTTTTCAAAAACGATCGTTGGATAATTGTGATTTTTGGCAAACATAACAGCAATATCCAATCTAATCTTCTCTTCTAAGAGAAGAAAAAGTTAAATAACTTTCTTTTCACCCTGTTTGGATAGCTTTCATAAGAGAAGAGAAGAGAAGATTTTAAGGTGTAAATTCCAATATTGCCCTCACTTACATAAAAGAGAAATAAAAGCTAAACAAGTGAGAGAAAGGGTAAAGTAGTAAAATCACATCCCTCTCTTCTCTTCTCTCCAAATCTCTCCAATTTGGAGAGAAAGATTTTTGGACCATTTTTTCCCTACTTTCTCTCTCCCTCCCTCCCTTCCTTTCTCTCTTATTTTTGTTTGCCAAATAAGAGAATTTTAACATTTTTCTCTTTTTTTCTCTTCTCTTCTCCCCAATTCTCTCAATCCAAACATAGTGAATTGGGATTGAGAGAGTTGGGGAGAAGAAAAAAGAAAAATGTGATTCTCTTCTCTTCTCTCCAATTCTCTCAATCCAAACATAGTGTTAAGGAAACGAATCAATCCTCATTTTAATGTTACGTTACAGTGTACCTAAAAATTGATGATCACACTTCGATGACAAATTCACCACCACGCGCATCCACAACAACTCAAAAAATCCACCGTCATTTTGCCACCAAAAAACGTCATAAAAGTTGGTCACGTGGTTGAATTGCTACATTTTGCCAGTTACAATCTGTCCTTTTTTTTTTTACCCTTACAATGCTGTTGCCCTATAAATACTAGAGCAAACCGGTCCCAGTGGCCCATATCACAAAACAACCCCCTTACCCCTAATTGAGCCAGTTGAATTTCCGACATTCCTTTTATTTCAAAACAATAAAAGATGTCTTTTCAAGCTTCAACAGGTGTTGCTATAACCCAAAATGTTGCTCCAGAGATTGTACGTCACTCTGCGAATTTTCATCCTAGCATTTGGGGTGATCATTTCACTGCATCCACTTATGATAATTTGGTAAATAGCATCCACTAGATATTATATAATTTGTGCATGCATATATGTTTTCTTTCACCATTATTTATTGGACTAGCAATGCTAGACATATAGAATTCCTTTGTCGAATTAAATGTCCATTAATTTTACCTTTATAGTAAAACTAATGACCATCGAGTTCTCAAAAAAAATTTAAGTTAAACGGTCGAACTATGTGGGGATTTTCTTTTTTGTACACTGCAAGTTACAATATACACGCATTTAGACTATCATTGATTGGTGCATGGGAATCACCAACTATTTTATTCCTATAATATAAAATAGGAAAAATGATAGTTTAATACCTTCAACTTTGTGGTAAATAGTTATATGATCCCTAAACTTTATTTTTACTCGATTTAATTAGTCCAAATTTTTTAAAATTTGTTTCAATGTCGGACATTAGCTGACAGAATTAAAGTTCCGGTTGTTAAAATTGATAAATGCTGACTGGACTACCAGACAGGTAGTGTTAATTCCGTCAACAACCCAATTAATGTCCCACATTGGTATAACATTTAAAATAATTGGACTAAATCAATTGTAAAAATAAAGTTTAGGGAGCACATGCACTACTATTCATCCCAAAATTGAAGGTACTAAAATGTTATTTTTCCATAAACAAAATACCGTAGGTGTGACATGGGCTAATTTCTTGGGCCTTCTGTCTCTTATCAATTCAAGCAATTTGCTAATTGTGCAGTCAAGTGATGCAAGTGTGGAAAAACATATTGAAGAACTGAAAGCAGAAGTGAGGAGGAAGTTAATTGTTGCAGCTGAAAGGCCAACACAAAAACTCAACTTGATTAATGCAATTCAACGACTGGGCTTGGCTTACCATTTCGAAACAGAGATTGAAAAAGCATTGGAACATGTTTATCATAATAATAATAATAATAATAATAATGACAATGACAGTGACCTGTTCCAAGTTGCCCTTCGCTTTAGGCTTCTCCGACAACGAGGGTGCGATGTCTCATGTGGTACGTAGGTTCCTAATTAACTTTTTGAACAATCATAATTATGGTATATTTATGTTCTGACTATCTGACATGCATTGTACTAATTTTTTGTTTTAGTTAACTATTACGCAGGTGTGTTAAAATCTAGTTTTGTACATATCTCAATCTGATTATGTCTTATTTTTTGTTTTAGTATTTACTCCGTTCTTCAATATATGGAGTAGAATAAACAAGAATTTTCAAAGAAGAGTAGCTCACGCTGTCCATTGGGTAATAATGCAGATATGTTCAACAAATTCACAGATAAGAATGGTAACTTGAAAGAAGCTTTAATTAGCGATGTGCTTGGCATGCTAAGCTTGTATGAAGCTGCACACCTCCGAGTAAATGGAGAAGACATACTAGATCAAGCCCTGGATTTCACTGTCACTCACCTTCAGTCCATGGCAAACAAATTAAGCTCATCACCTCTTGCAACACAAGTAATTAGTGCTCTAAAGCAGCCTATCCACAAGGGCATACCAAGACTACAGGCAAGACAATATATCTCTATCTACCAACAACAAGATTCACATGATGAAACTCTGCTGAGGCTTGCAAAATTAGATTTCAACCAATTACAGAAGATTCACCACAAAGAGCTAAGCGAAATCTCAAAGTAAGTTCTTTCTGTAACCATATTCATTAATTAGTACTTCTTCGACCGGAATATATTAATGGATGTTATAAGTAGATGGGATATATATGTATTGATGTATGTATTAATTTTAGGTGGTGGAAAGATTTGGACTTTGCAACGAAGCTACCTTTTGCTAGAGACAGAGTGGTGGAGTGTTATTTTTGGATATTGGGAGTGTACTTTGAGCCCGAGTATTATCTTGCTAGAAGGATACTTACCAAAGTAATTGCTATGACTTCAATTATCGATGATATCTACGACGTATATGGTACAATTGATGAACTTGTGCTTTTTACGGAAGCAATTGAGAGGTTTGTCACATGAACTTCACTTGTTTTATGCCCAAATTTTAACAAAAGATGTGGCATTTATTTGGGTTAAGGCTAGGCCTCATTGAATTTAGTTGAGCTTATAATTTTCAGGTGGGATATGAGCACCATTGATCAACTCCCAGAATACATGAAAATATGCTATCAAGCACTATTAGATGTGTACAGCGAAATAGAGGAAGAGATGGCAAAACAAGGAAAATCTTACCGTCTCTATTATGCAAAAGAAGCTGTAAGCAATTTTTTTTCTTTTTTTTTCTTTTTTCACAACATATACTACAAGTGACTTTATTATAATGATGACATCAATTTTAATGCCTCGATCGTTATAATGGACTTAGATGAAAAATCAAGTGAGGGCTTATTTTGAGGAAGCCAAATGGTTTGGCTCAAAATATGTGCCAACAACGGAAGAGTACATGCGTGTTGCATTAGTCACCTCAGCTTACTCCATGCTTTCAACTACATCTTTTGTTGGAATGGGAGATATTGTAACCAAGGAGACCTTTGAATGGGTGTTCAGTGAACCTGAAATTTCTAAGGCTTCATCAATTGTTTGTAGGCTCATGGATGACATGGTGTCCCACAAGGTATGCATTAACTCTGTTTTCTTACCAACCAAACAGATTCATCAAAATTCAGGGGAATAGAGTAGACTATTGAAGAGAGTTTATTGACACACACATATATTTATATATATATATATATATATATATAGAGGTTTTCTCTTATGAGGATCACCTTACTTTAAGCTAAAGTAAGCATCTAACAGTAGAGCCGCCTGTGATGAAATTTTGGAAAACTGACCCTTGGATTAGATACCCCTATAATGTATGTCATGCTTGCCAAAAATCACAGTGATCCAACGGTTAGTTTATGAGAAAACTGACTGTGAAAAACTATGATTTTTTTGTTCTTTAAAATGTTATCATTTTTTGGCAGTCAGTTTTCTCATAAACTAACCGTTGGATCACTGTGATTTTTGGCAGGCATGACATACATTATAGGGGTATCTAATCCAACGGCCAGTTTTCCAAAATTTCATCACAGGCGGCTCTACTGTTAGATGCTTACTTTAGCTTAAAGTAAGGTGATCCTCATAAGAGAATTTCTGTATATATATATATATATATACACACACACATGTTTACTCATTTCGTTGAGTTTGTGTGATTGTAGTTTGAACAAAAGAGAGGGCATGTGGCCTCTGCAATTGAATGCTACACAAAGCAACATGGTGTTTCAGAGGAAGAGGCATGTGAGGAATTTCGTAGACAAGTTACAAATGCGTGGAAGACTATAAATCAGGAATGTCTCAAACCAACAGCTATCCCAATGCAAATACTTACGCGTGTTCTGAATCTTGCGCGTGTGATTGATGTTGTGTACAAGGATGAAGATGGTTATACACATGCTGGGATTGTGCTCAAAGATTATGTCTCCTCACTGCTTATTGACCCTGTGCTAATTTGAGCACACTTCCAACATCTGTTCACCACTCAATTAAGTTAGGTTTTGGGATTAAATTCAAACCCATTTCTAGGGGTTTTTTTTTTCTTGTTGAAAGATAATTCATTAAAACCCATTTCTAGTTTGATGGGAGGAATTGCATGTTAATCTGGCCCTCTATGTAATGCAAAATAAATTCAAACCCATTTAGCATTTCTAGCTAAATGCTCTAGTAAAATCTTTTGTTAGCAGTCATACTAGATACTTGAAATCGAATTCCAATTTTATCTGCCCCTCTTTTTTATTATTGCATTTTCTTGTCATATATGATTTTAGTAAACAAAAAAAAAAAAACAAGTGGGTAGGTAATTTTTTATACGCAATTTGTTTTTTTTTTTTTTTTTTTTCTTTTAAAAATTACGAAGGACCACATTTTAGGAGATCGTTTAAGGCCCTATTTCGCAGGCCAGCCCTGCTTGTGGAGCCATGAATAAGCACAATAACTTGTGTACTTAGGTAATTATTAGAGAGCAGAGTTATTTATATTATCAAACGGAAATCCATCTCCTCACATTTTTTGGTGTTGGTCCCTTTTGGAATACATGGAACCAACACCCACTCTGTATGGTGGTGGACTAGCGAGATCCCCACCGAAAGGATGAATATAGAGAAAACGATCCAAAAGACCCTGAAAGCATATTTTATTATCACAAAATCCAAATAATAAGATCCCTTACCGAGAGGCCACTCTATGTCAAAATTGTAATCAATTAATAATGGGAGATTGTCTTATATATCCTTTCTAGATTTTCAGCTTGAATTTATTTATTATATTTAGGGCCCGTTTGGGTTGGATTTTTCTAAAGTCATTTTTGGAGAACTATTTTCTCATTAATCATCTCTTTAGAGTTATGGTCAAATCATATCTTCACGTATCAAAATTTCTAACAGCCTGTTTGGTAAGAGGGAAGAGTGGGAGGAGGGAAGGGAGAGGAGGGAAAAGGGGAGGGAAAAGGGGTAGTAGGCTTGTTTGGTATGAGAGGGGGGAGGAGGGGAGGGAAAAGGGGGAGGAAAAGGGCCATTTTGCCATCCGCCCAAAATTGAGCGGAAAAATGGAGGGAAGCCAACTTTATGGGGTAAAATGACTTTTTTGCCCTTTTAACATTTTGAAAACCCACAATTGCCCTCCTTTCTTCTCCAAGCAAGCACCTATACATATATGCTCACGCCCACTGTTTTATATATATATATACACACACATATGTGCGCACACACACGTGAAGGCTTTCAAATCATTTTTAATATTTTTATAAATTATTAAAAGCATTTAAAATATATTTGAATATGAGAGGATAAAATTGTAATTCAATACAATACATCATTTCCCTCCCCCTTCCTTATTTACCAAACACATGGAAGGAAGGAAACCACTTTTCCATCCATCATACCAAACACACAGGAAGGAAAAAGAGTTTCCCTCCCCTGAGGAAGGAAAGTCCATCCCTCCTACTTTCCTTCCTTCCATTTTTCTATATCTCCTACCAAACGGAGCATAAACTAAAAGTGATTGTGACAAAAGTTAGCCCCCTAATTTTTTCTTTAATGCTTATCCAAAAAAAAAAAAAAATTTCTTTAATAACTTTTACTATGAAATTTTTTTCAATAATCGTATCACTACTTAAGTTATCTATAAGTGATTATATCACTCCATCTCATAAATCAAGTAAAATTTTAAACTCCAAAAGTGATTTTAAAAAAAAAACTAACCCAAACGGGCCCTATTATCCTTAATTTTAGAGTATTATCATATCAAAAACGGATTAGAATTTGGCATTTTTTTTTTAAAAAAATTAAACTATTTGATTAGATTAGATAGATTTTGTTATCCTTCTATTGGCCTCAATGGATTTCATTTTGCAAGAAAAATCAAATTTTCGCTTCTCTACTCATGAGGTGGTGCTCTACCTACGATGGCACATGTTAGCACCGCCACTCATCCTAAAATCTCATCAAATTTTCATAGGATATTTGGGGCAATTCATGCTACTCTATCCATTATGTGACAGCTCTCCATCCATATATTCTCCTCATCTGTCTTCCTTCAGTACCAACGCAGTGATTTGAATACTAATTTATCTCACATATATATATATATATAGTACCAACGCAGTGATTTGAATACTAATTTATCTCACACACACACACATATATATATATATATATATATATATATATATATATATATATATATA
>JAESVK010047083.1:0-16072 GCA_017140935.1 Hamamelis virginiana | reverse complement strand
AAAAAAATAAGTGGATTAGTGCACCCATCCCGATGCGGGCTTGCGTATTTTAGTTCAAGTCTATGTTTGGCTAGATCCTTCCTATCCACAAAACTTGAGTGGCCTTCAGAACCCAAACCCAGGGTCCAAGGTAAGGCTCTACAAACATACTAACTACCACTTATCTCACTTATCTTACTAGAAGTGTCTCTATGCAGTAAGGTTGCTAGAGCTCGGGAGTTGTCTGAGTGAATACTCTTATCTCCTCACTTCTCCTAAGAATACCTTATCTAGAGTTTCCTTTAGCATAGGATACCCTATCTGATCTAAACATTATCTAGATAATCAGATTCTCCATGTTCATCCTGCAAATCTTCTGCAAAGTCTTTAAATCTTCACGTGATTCTGAAAAGCTGAAGCTCTTCATATGGTCTTTAGCTCTTACTTCATATGTCTTGTTTTTCTTTTTCAGAAAGAATCTTGCTTTCACTATTCACTTCTGCTTTTGCTGTATAGGTCTTATTGTCTTCCATTGGCACTATTTCAAATGCAGCTTTTCTGATAGCTTCTACCTTTAGTGCCATGCAAGTTGTCTCAACAAGAGTTATTAGTAAATCTAATGGAGTCTTATTATATTTTTCGTACTTTTCTACCGCGCCTTCATATGGTTCTGAGAACTGTATAAGATACTTCTCGCTTTGGTATGCTGTATAACAATACATGGGTCTTGTATGAAGTTCGCTGATAATCTCTTCAAGCATGGTTTTTCTTTGTCTGATAAGGTCTGTGTCAAAAAAGATTCTTGGATTAAACCCACTTTTAACATTGGGTTCAAACTCTTCTTCGGTAATAAATTTTCATAACTCTTATGCGAGATGCTAAGCGATCAAATTAAATAGAAAAACGTAGGCATGATTGTGGTGGTGTTGGGAGGATTTACATCCTCCAAGTGTTATTAGGTGGGAACGGATCTCCATTCCCACTTCCTACTTATTTTCATTCACTTTCTGAGTTTATGCTACATAATTTTTATTTTATTTTATTATCCACTGGATCATTATATTGGTACAACTTTTAAAAAATTTGGATTAAATCGAACAAAAGTAAAGTTTAGGAATCACATTGGTATTCACTCCGAAATTGAAGGTACCAAAATGTCATTTTTTTTTTCCCATTTTTATTTTGTTTGGAAAATTAATGACCTATCTCCATTATCCAGAAGCATGATTTTCTCCATGTAGAAAAATAGGGAATTACAAAAGATTTTCTCTCACACTTTGCACACAAATTTTACCCCAATACATGCAACTATAGACTTGAAGTCTTACAAGTATTAATCAAAGAAAGAAAAAATGAGAATTATTTTAGAATGGGTAAAATGCACGGACCTCCCTTGAGGTTTGGCTTAAATGCACGAACCTCCCCTGAGTTTCAACAAATTCCAACCCACCCCCGAGGTTTGATGCTTTTTGCAGACACCTCCCCTCCGTTACACTTTCCGTTAGAAAAGTAACGAAAATGCTGTCATCATCCTATAATTTCTAAAAATGCCAATTCTACCCTTATTGCTGTTTAGGACATGCAAAATTACCAAAATATCCTCTCTTTTTTTTTCTATTGACCACAAGCATTAATTGTAGTTAAATGACCACACAACTCTTGTTAAATTAACAAAAGGACATTTATGCCCTCATTAAATTAACAAAATGACCACCTCCCATATTTCTCTCATAGCACCCTCTCTTGAGATCCCATGAGATTTGATCCCTTGATGATTGACCCTTTTTTCAATGGAAAAAAATTCTTGAAATGGTTTGAAAAAACGTATGCTAATTAGCATGTCCATCACAGGTGTCTTGGCTAAGTGATGATTGGCATGTCCAAATTCATCATTTTCAACGCTGACATGGTTAGTTGTGATTGGTTGCCAAAAAACTAGGGGTGGCAAATGGGTGGGTTTGGACGGGTTTGGGTTGGATTTAAATGAGTTGGGCCACAAAATGTACACGACTCATTTATGACCCATTTAACTAGTACCACGTCTTGACCCATTTAGACCCCAACCCATATATCATGGGTCGACCTGACACATGAACCCATATATCATGGGTCGACCGTTATTTATTTATTTATTTAGTCTTTCATCTTTTTCTTCTCTCTCTTCTCTCATACAAATACAAACCAACACCAATTTTAAACATCTAATGCTATATTCGGATGTCCAATTTAAGCATAAAAACTTTATATGACCAATTTTATATGACAATTCGTAAAACTGACCGTTGGATTAGATGTTCCTCTTCTGTATGTCATGCCTGCAAAAAATCACAATGATCCGACGGTTGGTTTTTGGAAAAACTGACGTTAAAAAAAATGGTGATATTTTGAAGAACAAATAAGTTGCATATTTTCGCATTGAAAATTTTCAAAAACCAACTGTCAAATCATTGTGATTTTTTGCAGGCATGACATACAGAAAAGGGACATCTAGTCAAACGTTCAGTTTTACGAACTGACATCTAAAAAGACTAAAATTGGCCATATAAAGGCAGCCTACATAGCATTCATATATATATATATATTCCATTTCATAGACATATATTATACAGAATCAAACAAAAGTTGAATTGGATACCCTAAATTACAAATACAACAATATTCCTACTTCAAATAGACATCATATTGATACACAATATATTATAGACATCATCATATTTATATATTGTGTATTACTATGAAAAGGCCCTTTTCATCAGCCAAAAATAACAATTTCATTCTAATCAAAATCTTGCTCTCTACAAGTGAAAGGGCAAGAGCCCAGAATCAAGTGCCTTATACCAAATACATTTTATCTCACATCTTATGACAACAAAATAAGCTTCCATTTTACTTTCTGCAATGCCTCTTGGCCACCGCAGCATAATGGCGGGGAGACAAATGAGCGAAGATTTCAATAGTGCATAATAAAACTTCCGCTTAAGCAAAAGTGCTCAGAACAAGTATAAAGCACTTTACACTGAATCGACCCCTTCAATCTGCTCAACTGCTACTTGATCCTTTTGCTCATCAAACTGTGAAAAATTGTTAAAAAAAGACTTTTTTCAGCTTCAATATAGCAGAAAGGTAGATCTAATAAGAATTAAAAGAGAGTTGGCAGAATATATATAATCAAGATGTTTATAACAGAAGATTTTATTCAGTATTCAAGTTGGGCCCATACATAACAAAGTTTTCAACTTGAATATATAATTTGAAGGACATTGAATTCTTCAGGTTGGAAAAAAAAAAATAGTATAAAGCCTTCAATAGTTCAATTAAACATTCAAGTTCAAGAATACATTCTTTTATTCAAAAACAAATAAGCAAATTACTTATAGTTTGGTACAATAAAATAAGAATTTCAGCACTAACTATTGATACCAACAAGAAATTACAGATAATAGAAGAAAAAATATATCTCGGACGATCAATTCAAAGAGAGTAGCAGAGGAGAAAACGAAATGATGGAAGAAAGATAACCACTGGAGCTGGAGTATAGTAATAAATTTAGTTCATCATTCACATAAGAAAGTATGAAAGTAGAAGTGATAAGTGTACAAAATATGAATGGAGCCATATAAATTCCATGGGACATTCAAATAGGCCATAAAAGTTTCAAATTAAACAATTAATTATTCCAGATATTTGTATATTTAATATGTGAGCTCTAAAAAAATAGGTATCAACAAAGTATATTCACCTGATCAAATATATATAGATGGGGAGTAACAATGAGAACAATTAAAGCAGCAACAAGTAAATTCCCTGTCACAGTAGGTTTAGATCAAGAATGAACATAGATTCCTATACTTTTTTCATTCGTTATTAATAAACTTACAGCATCCAGGTAAATTCATAGTTAATACAACTGATGGATGCTTCAAAATGAAAAGGTTTCGGAAGTATAATTGACAAAGCAGCACAAGCATTTTCAGGGCTGGCTCAACAGAAACTGAGTTTTAAGTTAACAACTCTAACTGAGGCCTCTTTGTTATTTAATTTTTATCATACTTTTTCTCACCAACTATATCCAAATCCGTATAAGCAAAAATCAATCAATAGATGAGTAAAAATAACTCAAAAAAGTTTGGTATGAACAAATAAACAACAATTCATAGGAGAATTTCTTCAAACATGTGAAATGCAAAATTAAAGATTTAGTAGGAGAAAATAAACAACAATTCACAAGGAAATTTTATCAAACATATAAAAAGCATGCAAAGCAAAATGAGGTAAATATCAAATAGTTTTCAGAGAAGCATGCCCATATTTGTACAAGTGAAAATACGAATTTCCAGAACACATTCTGGAAAACCCAACAATATCAAAAACTACAATCGAGAAAAATAACGGATTCAGACCCACAACTAGATCAGAGAGAAATTATAAGTTAGAATATACAAAATCAAAAGCTACAAAGAAGAAATGGAAGAAGAAGAATACCTATTCTATTACTGCGGAAGATAGCCAAATGTTGCCGGAGCTTCACCAAACTTTGCCGGAGCTTCACCAAACGTTGCTGGAAAGCCCTCTCAGTTGATCGTCGCTAGAGTGTATTAACTTGTTCCCAGATTTAATGGAGAGAGAAATCGAAGATTGAGAGACGAGGGAGAGAGAGAACCCTAGCGGAGATAAAAGGAGATTTCTCAGTTGATCGTGGTCTTGTGGCTTTGAGAAGAGGAGATTACCCATAAAAGCATCAAAATAACGGAACGCGGGAAAAGTGATTACCATGTGTCTATGGAAATTTGCATAAAAATGAGAGTATTTTAGACATTTTGATTGCAAAATAACGGAAAGTGTAACGGAGGGAAGGTGTCTGCAAAAAGCATTAAACCTCAGGCGACGGGTTGAAATTTGTTGAAACTCAGGGGAGGTTCGTGCATTTAAGCCAAACCTCAGAGAGGTGTATGCATTTTACCCTTTTAGAATTTCTCCATTTGCAAGAACACTCTTAATTACTAAAATTTCACTTGCTAGCGTTCCCATCTTCAAACATAAGTGGAAGACTCCAAAGTCTTGATAAATATTGACACGGCTAGTGTTGGACAGAGCATTGGTTTGGCAACCTCAATTTGAAGAAGGAATACAAATAATTGGTTGAAAGATAATTTTGCAAGCTCTCTTTTAACTAGGGACGGAACCAGGATTTTTTTATTAGGGGGTGTCAAATGGCCCAAATTTTAGAAATCTAAAAATTACAAAGTTTAAGCATAGAAAATATATAAAAATTAAAGACTAATATTTTATCTCACTATACATAATTTTTAAAATTTACAACGAATTAATTCACTAAAATTTATCACAAATTTCTTCGTTATACTAGCATCATATCCATGGACGTAGATAGCTTGGGGCAAGGGTGGGCAACTGCCCACCCTGACATTTTGAAAAAAAATAATAATAATAAAAAAAGAAAAACCTACATCACTATCGCGTTGAGCTATTTTATTCCGTGATTGATGTGCAACTTCTTGAACTTAATAGTTATTTCATTGAGGCAAATACTGAATTGCTTCTTAGTGTGGCATGCTTGAGGTCAAATGATTCTTTTTCTGCTTTTAACAAACAACAATTGATTCACTTAGCTATACTTTATCCAACATATTTTTTTGCATTCGATCTTGCTATGCTTGACAATTAATTTGAAAATTATGTTGTTGATATGCGCTCTTCTAGTGACTTTTCACAATTGAAAGGGATTGGTGCTTTAGCTCAAAAAATGGTTGAAGCAAAAAGAAACATAGTGTATCCATTAGTTTACTTGATTTTGAGATTTGCACTTACCCTCCCAGTTGCGACTGTCACTGTAAAGATGGCATTTTCTGCAATGAAAATTTTGAAAAGTCGATTGCGCAACCGGATAGGCGATCAATTGATGAATGGTAGCGTGATTGGATATATTGAGAAAGACATACTTGATGGCATTGATAATGAGATTATCATACAACACTTGCAAAAAATGAAGGCTCGAAGTGTTAGAAGTGTGCCCAAAACCAATTAGTAGGTTGTAATTAGGGAACTTTAATTTCATTTTATGTTATTGTATGAATCTTATTCATCTATAAAATGACTTTTATATTATCATGTACACTTGTGTTATTTATAACTGTTCATGATAATGTCCTTGAATAGCATGATAGAGAATTGTATCTCAAGTGTTGAGATAGAGAGATATATGATTCTCAAGAACATCTATTCTAGATATGTTCCTGATCATAGGTTTATTTATTTGGGCGATAATAAACCGTTAAGATTAGCTCAGGTTATACTAGCTCCAATAGGAGGATGGTGAGTCTCAAGCTATCTGTGTAGAGACATTATAGTAAACTTGTGGGTGCTTGTTAGAGAACAAGTACACTGAACGTGACCAATATGAGTACAGCTCATGGAAATATATTTAAATGTCAAAAGCTGCTCATGTGTATAGTCACATTTGTAATCCTCATACCTGAGACACTACTGGTTATCTTATGTATGAATTACTAGAGTTTGATAGTATCTTGTACACCCTTAATCATGAGGATGTAATCGGTGCTTATTGGCTTTAGTAAGTTGTATATGAAGATAGGTGAGTTTGCAATAGGGGATCACCACCCTTAATATCAAAGGGAGAATGTCACAGTTAATTCACAAATAATAACTCAATGAAGTCTTTGGCCAAAGCAGAAAGTAACCAAGGAAAAGAGTTTTCATGGGTTAACCTAATTGAGTTTATATTTTGGTGAATGGCTAACACAGGATTAAGTTAGGGTTTGACATGAATCCATACCCAAATAACTTAACCATGACATTGTTTGGTGAAGGATTATTTATTACACGAAGGGTTCATTTATATTCGTATATTAACCCACACCTAGGGCACGTCATGATATGTTGCTAGATGTCACTCATGACTAGTGTAGGCCTAATGATAAGTGTTATCATTGAGGGCAAAATTGGAATAGTTTCAATTGAACCAAAAATAGAAAGTTTCTATTTTGGGAAACATGCGATGTTCCCGAACCACTACTAGGTTGGGGTGAACCCAATGGGTCACACACATTAAAGCTTAAGTGATCTTCTTGAATTTGTGAGAGGGGATATTTTAATTTATGTATGAGCTTAATCCTTATTATTAAGAGTTAATAATTAAAAGGATTAATGATACACTAAACTAGGATAAACCTATTCTAATATGATGTTTGGTCATGCTAGCACTAGTAACCAAACATCATTAAAAGAGGAGAGAGTCTATAAATAAAAGGGTTAGGCCTAGGGTTTTACAATCCACTTCAAGAGAGCCTCATTCTCTCTCATTGCCGCCTCTCTCTCTCTCTCCCTCTCTAGCTTGCATTCTCTTCAAGAGTTGTGGAGATCAAGGAGTTCAAGAAGTCTTAGGTTTGTGTGGACTTTATTGGAGGCTTCCATACGTTTGGGGCTTGAAGTTTAGCGGAGACAACCATCAAAGGAATATCAAGTAAACTTTTATTCATGTATTGTTTAATTGTTTAGATTCGTTTTGTAGTTTGAGTTCGAATCTTGGATGAATATCAATGGGAAAAATTTTTATTTTACCTTCCGATGCGTTCCCATGGCGTATTCTTTCAGTGGTATCAGAGCCAACTCAAACCTATGATTCGAATCATGAATGGTAACCATGGCATGTGTTTAAAATTATTTTTAATTAATTGAGGTTTTGAGAAAACCCCATTGAAGGATTCGGCCCTATGGTGTTCTCACCATCTTGTTTTGTTTTTATTTTTTGCAACTTGGTTTTACATAAACCTTGATAATGGTTGGTTAGCATAGGGGCTGACTTTGTGGGATTCGGCCATGAAAGGATTTGAGAAACCCTAAGTGGCGGCTGCAATGAAGGGGCTGCAATATGGGACTGCACATAGGGTTTAAAACCCCTTAGTGCATTTCGGCAATATGGGTTTCATAACCCTACTTTGCAGCAGCCATTTAAGAGTTATAATCCTTGTTATGTTCATATTTTTTAATGGGTTTAGAACCCTAGCAAGGTGCAGCCATGGTGGTTGTCTTAGTGAAGAAGATGATACACTTCAAATAGGAAACCTAGTTAGATTAGGAATTCCCAATTAAACTAGTTTCCTATTGGGTGTATACTTTCCTAGTTAGTATAGGATACTAATTGGATTATTCTAATGAGAATAGAAGTTGATTAATTAGATTAATTAACAATATAAGTAGCTGAAATTTAGAGTTTTAGAATCTCTAAGATGATAAGATAAGTTTCCTAATTTAAATAGATTTCTATTTTGCACTTTCTTTGATAATCAAATTTTGTGTAAATTGCAATCCTTGTTGAAATAGGAAATATATTATTTGATGACTCAAAATAGGTTTTAAGAAATCCTATTATTATTTTGATTAGTATATGATATTGGATATTTTATATCATCAAAATTAGAAACCCCAAGACCCAAACACCTATGAGATTCACGGCCACACTGGGGTTTACAAGACCCTAGTGTGTCACGGCCACTAGGTGGCTTGTTTGTCATTCTTACTTTTTCACAAATATTTTATTGCATGTTTTTCTAAGTTATAAAATTATTTGGAAATTTTTGTAATTCAAAAATGTGAGGAAAATAGAATGAAAGTGATATTGGGTTTTGGAAACCCTAATTGCCATTTTAGGGTTTTGAATTTAAACAAGTGTTGTTTTAGCATTTTAATTCGATTAAAATGCATGGGGGTCATCAATATTAATATATTAAGGTGTTCTAATAGTTAGTACATGAAAATATATTGATATAATATTATTTATATAATTTTGAAAGTCAAAACAGTATGCTGTTTTTTCTGGGCAGCAACTAGTATCTTTTTGTAAAATATTTGAAAATGGTTTTTATTGATTTTTACAACAGGCCACCTATCGACTTCACTAATATAAAGTCTTAACTAGTTATAGGAAGGGTTCCCATAATTTAGTTTGACCTTTAGATAGCCGCACTAAGTATTTTATGATCAATACTCAAATCTGCCCAGATTTGGAGTTAAAGTCACAAAACGCTTTAAAGTGATATCAAACGTTGGAATCACTTAACGAGACCCCTGCCATTGGAAAGAACACTGAAAATCCTAGTGAAATGAAGTGTTCTTGTATTTTAAAAGTTGTTTTAAAAGGTGCAAATAATTATTACAAAACAGCGGGCAGATTCTTGGTGTTTTGAGAAAACACTAAAAGTAAAGTGTTACTTTAATTTTAAATACATGCCATTGCCATTTATCTTTTGTTCCTTTGAATGCTTTATTTTGTACAATTAGATTGTATAATAAATGGAAAATTGTGGACTTAAAAGATCAATTGAAATGAGATGTGATTGGCCGCATGAGATGTGTTTTCTTTTATGGGTTGTAAATTTAAGTTGTTAAATTTTGGTGATGTAATTTTAATTAAGGCTTGCATGCCTTCTCCCTTTTCTCCCTAATGTATTCCCCTGTTCCTTTATACCCTTTCTTTGTTTATTGTAAATATATACTTTGAAGATCGAGAAGGTACGTGGAGGACCCGAGGATACATGGAGCAGTGGGAGGACAAAGAGAAGACCTTGAGAAGTTCTTTTCTTTTATGTAATAGTTACAGGTTAAAATTGCGATCACACAACCCACATTAGACCTAGGGCTCAGCTAATGGCTCTAGTTGGGCCCAACCTTAAAAGTCCATAAACTTTTCATAAGGCCCATATATATATATGCTAGATGTATGTTTTAGGGGCCCATTAACCATATTATTATATGTCCTTAATGATAGTGTCCCTTTCCTTTATGGATAGTGGGAGTATCATTATTGCACTAATAATAAAGAATGGTTAATGAATTTATATATGTGATATATGTATGCATGCAATGTATGTTTAAATCTGATGAGACCTAAAACCCCTCGTTTTCAAATTTAAATTATAAGGAAGAGGCATACGAGTGCTTTATCCTAGCCTCCTACCATTACAAGATAGGTGGATTCTTGTGGTGGATGTGTTTTGCTGCAGATATGCGGGAACACATTCATTCTGAGGGTTCATACTAGCTTGTTACATATTGGATATCATGAGGTGCGATAATGGGGCATTCCAAGAACCTATTATGTGAGGGATGCAACATTCAATTGACCATACTCACGTGAATGGTAGGTGTGATTTAACTAAAAAGCACTATCCAAGAACCTATTATGTGAGGATACTGCAATTTAGTGGCTAAATGAAGGTTGGAAATTGCTTGAGAAGCATTGGGTAAGAGTTATCCACCCCTTTGGATTAGTGGTCCAAGAACCTATTATGTGAGGTCCACTAGTTTCAAATGGGACCCCAATCCCCATTAAGAATTCAGTCCTGAATTCTCGAATCCTATAGAGGGTGTATGGGATTTGATAAAATAGTGGGAGACACCATAAAACTAAAGACCAAGTTATTATGGTATATTAAATGAAATATTTTAATAATCTGTTACTTATTTTTGTAGATATTATAATGGTTATACTCACACAAATATCTGAAAATGAAAATGACTATTGTTTGACTGAACCTTATAAAGATAAGAGGCTTATAGAATTTGGAAGAGTTCATAATTCAGGATTTTATCTATCACTAAGCGATGCTTCCTCTTGGGTATTAGATACCGGTGCTAGTTCCCATATATGTAAAAATATTAAAGAACTAAGAGAAAGCATAAAATTAAGTCAAGATGAAGTTACCCTTCGAGTGGGAAATGGAGCAAGCGTTGCTGCATTAGCTGTTGGGACCTGTGACTTAAACCTTCCATCTGGACATGTCATGAAATTAGAAAACTGTTTATTTATGCCAGGAATAGTCAGGAACATTATTTCGGTTTCAACCTTAACTTGTTATGGCTATGAATTTGTTTTCAATAGGGATAGTTGTACTATTTCTATTGGGAATAAATCTGTAGGTTCTGACATATATTTAAATGGTTTATATTTCTTAAACATGGATGGTAGTGTGAACTGCTTAGAGGATAGACATGATGCCAAGAGGTATAAAAGACCTCGAGATGAGAAAGACTCAACCTATGTATGGCATTTGAGATTAGGTCATGTTAGTGAGGAGAGGATCAACAAGTTAGGGAAGGATGGGCAACTGGGCTCATATGTACTTGTACCCTTACCTACTTGTGAACCTTGTCTCATGGGTAAAATGACCAAATCGCCCTTACTGGTCACAGTGAGAGGGCAGGAGACATACTGGGGCTGATACATTCTGATGTATGTGGACCTTTAAATAAGGTAGCCAGAGGTGGTTTCACCTACTTTATTACCTTTACCGATGATCACTCACGGTTAGGGACTGTGTATCTTATGAAACACAAGTCTGAATCTTTTAAAAAGTTCAAAGAATTCAGAGCTGAAGTAGAGAAACAAACTGGCAAGAGTATTAAAGCTCTTCGATCAAATCGAGGAGGAGAATACTTAACCACTGAGTTTTTAGATCATCTGACTGAGGCTGGCATATTATCACAGTGGACTCCTCCTGGTACACCTCAGCTGAATGGTGTATCTGAAAGTAGAAATCGTACTTTGATGGACATGGTACGATCGATGCTGAGTTACACTGATATGCCAATATCCTTCTGGGGATATGCATTAGAAACAGCCGCTTATCTATTAAATAGGGTTCCTTCCAAATCTGTCCTTAAGACACCCTATGAGATATGGTATGGGAAGAAACCAAACCTGAAGCATCTAAGGGTTTGGGGTTGCGTTGCATATGTTAAGAACCTAAACACACTAGCGAAGAGAAAGTCTTTGTTAGTAAATTTGCTATATTTCTTGAAAGAAATTTCATACAAGAAGGAGGCAAAGGTCAAGTGATAGATCTCGAGGAATTATCCGAGAGTACGTAAACCAACACTGATACCACACCTGCCCCTGTTGAGGCAGTTCCTACTGTTACACCACCACTTCGTAGATCTGGTAGAATATCTACTCCTCCTGTGAGATATGGGTATCTCCATGATTTTAGTGAGGAATTGTTACTTGGCGACAAGGAACATCCAGATGATCCTACCACTTACGAATGAGCGATGTTGGACATCGACTCAAGAAGATGGCAAGGGGCCATGCAATCTGAAATGGATTCAATGTATTCCAATGAAGTCTGGACTTTAGTAAATCCACCTGAAGGTATAGTACCTATAGGCTGTAAATGGATTTACAAAAGGAAGATAGGCTCAGATGGAAAGGTAGAGACCTACAAAGCTAGGCTAGTGGCAAAAGGGTATAATTAGAAACAAGGTGTTGATTATGAGGATACTTTTTTGCCGGTAGCCATGCTGAAATCCATTAGGATCTTGCTAGCTATAGCAGCATACTATGACTATGAGATATGTCAAATGGATGTAAAGACCGCCTTCCTTAATGGAAACATTGAGGAAGTGATTGCTCTGCAATCAATGCATTTATTGAGTCTTTTTGACTAATTATTAGTGGATTATACTTGAACTTTGTTATTTGATAGCCATAAATCATGAACTTGATATGTTTAACTTGTTTTTGTAGGAACTCTTCATAAAAATGGCAATTTGAGCATATTTGAGGTTGATTTTCCGCATTCGTCTTCGGATGAAGCTACAAGTGGAGTCAATGGGAAGGGAAAACACTCCAAAGGATGCAAGGAAGCTCTTATGCAACTTATGGAAGCACAAAAAGAGAAAACGGAGCAAATTAGAGTTGATCGATAGCTGGGCTATCGATGGCCTATCGATAGGGCTTGTCTATCGATAGCCAGATAGCCAGCCTATCGATAGGCAGAGTGATGGTTTTACAATTTTTGCTCCCTATCGATAGGCTATCCCTTGCCTATCGATAGGGGGTCCTCGGGAGCCGTGCACGCGATTTTTAACAGTTTTTAATGATATTTTTGGAGAGTTTATATTTAGTAAGTCTCTGTACACTATAAATACATTCTTTTTAGGTTTATTTAGGTCAGCTAGACTTGGCACTAGCCTCCCTCTCTCTACTCTCTTTCTCTCTTCTCTCTCATTCTCAAGGGATTCTTGGTTGCACATGGAAGGAATGAAGAACTGTGACAACTCTCCTCCAACCATGGAAGGCTAGGTTTCTCTCTTGGGTTAAAGATGAAGCTTCTCTCCATTCATTTGTATTCGTAAGGTTTGGATTTGGGTTTTGTATATGTTTATGGTGATTGTATAACTTTGAGAATCTTGCTTTAATGCAATTTGGTTTTAAATGTTTTCATCCATTAATATGATTGTTTTCTGTGATTTCAATTATATTTGTTATGCAATGGTTCTTATCGAACATGTGTATGTGAAGTAAGATGGTTCATGCCCTACTTGGATGGATTGTGCATTCTCGTTTGACAGTCTATGCCTTAAAGGGATGATCCATGCTTGATTCATATACACATGGTTATTTTGGATGGTTTATTCTTGTAGTCTAAATCACCACTACCATGGATATGCATAAACCCTAAACAACTTATGATTGCGATTGATGTGAGTTAAGTGGATTCGACAACCCAAGACTTTCTACTTTCTATTATTTGTTTCATATTCTTTAGTTTAAACAAACAACTTCTCTCAAATCAAAGATTGTTCGCTTAACTAAAATCGAATTCACTTTAGTTTCTCATAACTCAGCCTTTAGTCCCTGTGGATCGACACCCGTGCATAAATCACTTTTCCAACGAATTGAGGTTACAAGCACGAGTAGTTTTATAAATTTAAATATTGATCACAAGCAAGGAATAACCTCCCTTGTTTGGGCTGATCAGGAAGATCTTTATATGGAACAGCCTAAGGGCTTTATATCCAGTGGTGAGGACCACAAAGTATGCAAACTACAACGGTCCATTTATGGACTAAAGCAAGCTTCTCGAAGCTGGAACATCCGATTCAACGAAGCGGTCAAATCGTTTGGCTTTATTCAGAATATGGATGAACCATGTGTGTATAAGAAGGTTAGTAGTAATGCAGTCACTTTTCTTGTCCTATATGTGGACGATATCCTTATCATTGGGAATGATACGGGAATGATCTCATCTGTAAAGCTTTGGCTTTCTAGTAACTTCTCCATGAAGGATTTGGGAGAAGCGACCTATATACTGGGTATAAAGATCTATAGAGATAGATCTAAGAGGTTGCTTGGTCTCTCACAATCCATGTACATAGATAAGATACTGAAGAGGTTCAGTATGGAGAATTCCAAAAGGGGTTTACTTCCCTTTAGACATGGAATTCATCTCTCCAAGGATATGTCTCCCAAAACAGATCAGGAGAGAGAGCATATGAGTAAGATCCCTTATGCATCAGCTGTGGGGAGTCTTATGTATGCTATGCTACGTACTAGACCTGATATCAGTCATGCAGTAAGCTTTGTCAGCAGATATCAGTCTAACCCAGGTGAGGCACACTAGGTGGCAGTCAAGGGTATCCTTAAGTACTTGAGAAGGACTAAGGATTTATTGCTTGTCTATGGAGGAAATGAGCTTAAAGTAAATGGTTTCACTGACTCTGACTTTCAGTCAGACATAGATGATAGAAAGTCTACATCTGGATATTTGTTCACCTTAAATGGTGGAGTGTTTAGTTGGAAGAACTGTAAGCAGTTACAGCAGATTCCACTACAGAGGTTGAGTATGTAGCCACCTCAGAAGCGAAGCTGTTTGGAGAATGTTGAATCGTTCAATATTATAATCTTATGTTTCATCAGAAGTCCAAGCACATTGAAAAGCGCTTCAATATGATTAGAGAAATCATAAATAGAGGAGATATCAGTATGCAAAAAGTAGCATCTGAAGATAACACCGCAGATCCACTTACCAAGGCTCTTACTCTGAAGACCTTGGAGCAACATCTTGAGAAAATGGGTATGAGATACATCACTAACTGGGTTTAGTGCAAGTAGGAGATTGTTAGAAGTGTGCCCTAAAACCAATTAGTAGGTTGTAATTAGGAAACTTTAATTTCATTTTATGTTATTGTATAAATCTTATTCATCTATAAAATGGCTTTTATATTATCATGTAAACTTGTGTTATTTATAACTGTTCATAATAATGTCCTTGAATAGCATGATAGAGAATTGTATCTCAAGTGTTGAGATAGAGAGACATATGATTCTCAAGAACATCTATTCTAGATATGGTCCTGATCATAGGTTTATTTATTTGGGTGATAATAAACCGTTAAGATTAGCTCCGGTTATACTAGCTCCAATAGGAGGATGGTGAGTCTCAAGCCATCTGTGTAGAGACACTATAGTAAACCTGTGGATGCTTGTTAGAGAACAAGTACACTGAACGTGACCAATATGAGTACAGCTCATGGAAATATTTTGAATGTCAAAAGCTGCTCATGTGTATAGTCACATTTGTAATCCTCATACTTGAGACACCACTGGTTATCTTATGTATGAATTACTAGAGTTTGATAGTATCTTGTACACCCTTAATCATGAGGATGTAATCGGTGCTCATTGGCTTTAGTAAGTTGTATATGAAGATAGGTGAGTGTGCAATAGGGGATCACCACCCTTAATATCAAAGGGAGAATGTCACAGTTAATTCACAAATAATAACTCAATGAAGTCTTTGGCCAAAGCAGAAGGTAACAAAGGAAAAACGTTTTCATGGGTTAACCTAATTGAGTTTATATTTTGGTGAATGACTAACACAGGATTAAGTTAGGGTTTGACATGAATCCATACCCAAATAACTTAATCGTGACATTGTTTGGTGAAAGATTATTTATTACACGAAGGGTTCATTTATATTCGTATATTCACCCACACCTAGGGCACATCATGATATGTTGCTAGATGTCACTCATGACTAGTGTAGGCCTAATGATAAGTATTATCATTGAAGGCAAAATTGGAATAGTTTCAATTGAACCAAAAATAGAAAGTTTCTATTTTGGGAAACATGCGATGTTCCCGAACCACTACTAGGTTGGGGTGAACCTAATGGGTCACACACATTAAAGCTTAAGTGATCTTCTTGAGTTTGTGAGAGGGGATATTCTAATTTATGTATGAGCTTAATCCTTATTATTAAGAGTTAATAATTAA
>JAESVK010047059.1:0-16184 GCA_017140935.1 Hamamelis virginiana | reverse complement strand
AGAGAGAGAGAGAGAGAGAGAGAGCGAGCACTTGTTGAGCATATTTTCAGAAACTGACCGTTGGATTTGATACTCCTTTTATGTATATCATGCCTGCCAAAACCATAGTGATTCAACGGTTGATTTATTAAAAATCCGACTGTGAAAAAAGGGTTATATTTTAAAGAACAAAAAAGCCACAGTTTTTCAAAGTTATATTTTTAAGAAACTGTGATTTTTTACAGGCATGATATACATGAAAGGAGTATCAAATCTAACGATCAGTTTTCGAAAATATGCTCAACAAGTAGCTCTAGAAAAGGCCACCTGATGCATCTTGCATCAGGTGCACTTTATATTAGCACCTATATATATATATATATATATATATAGTCATTCTATTAAGGTTGACCTTGCAAAAGGTTATGCAAGGTCGGCTCCATATCTTTAATTTTAGAAGACAGTTCGTAAAATTGACCGTTAGATTCGATGCTCCCACTCTGTATGTCTCCCACACAGGTTCCTTTCGTAAAAAGGCATTATGAAAGGATGGAAGACATAGAGAGTGGATATATATATATATATTAAGGTCGGCCTTGGAGTAATTAAATAGGTAGGTGGGGGAAAATTATGATTCTTTGATCATGATTATCATCTATATATTAGCCCATAATAACTCTCATTGGATAGAATAGCACTCTTAATTGGTGGAGTATTTATTATTCAATTGTTAAATCACACCAATTGGTACACTCTAAATTATGTTAATCGGACAGTCTTGCACTCAATTATTAAATTGCACTTTAGTGGTTGTTGTTGAAGAACCAATTACAGCGGCTCAGTGGTAGCAGGTTATGTGAGGCAATTTCTGAAATGAACATTTGAAAGTACAAAGAGCACCAACGACCAACAAGTCTTGCACTCGATAAATGTGGTGGGAAAACTTAGTGGGTCCCCATGTCTCCATTAGGATCATGAATATGTATTTTGAAATTGAAGGCATGTATATGAATTAATTAATGATACACGCTTAGAAAACATAATGATTAATGGGGGACTTTTTAAAGCATCTCCGATTTAATTATTTTTGGCTTAATCACTTCTTTTCATCCCAATCTCCATTTGAAATATGACTGATTTTGGATTCACCAAAAAGATATATCTAAATTTGGATTAAAAATTGGATCTGAATTTCTTTTTCAGCATTCATATATAAAATTAAAATGATCGAATACAAACATGATAATGAATGTACGTACAGTTTGAAAAGCCAGGTGTAACTTCAAAAGTGAGATGGGCTAGTTAGACCACAAAAAATATTATTAATTGTCTAAAAGTTTTTTCTCTCTAGCTCTCTATAATTGAGAGATGAAATGAAAGCACTAACCAATGCATATATTCTTTGTAAAAGCATTGCTACTGCCGCTCTTATCACACAACTACAAAGCAATGTGCCAAAATTACATCATCAGAATTATTCAGTATTTACTATTTACGATGCCAAAGTGATGGTGGTTTTAGCTCTCACGAAAAAGGAAAAGGGGGAAAAGTTGGAAAAGTAAACATGGCCTGCTGAGAGGCTTGGATTCAATTGTTAAAGAGAATACAAAAATATTCGGTTTGTGCTTGAAAGCTTAATTCTAATATAACTTTGGATTCCCATTGATGTACGTTGATGGATCAATTATTAGATATGGCTGCTGATATTTGTGGGTCTCTGTCTCTTTAAAATTTGGTGAGAAATTGAAAGGGGATGAATGTATGAAGTGGTAGCATTGGTATGAATGATTTAATGACATATGGCTGGAAATCTCAATTGGACCCCTTATAGCTGGGGGCTGTTCTAGCCTCTTAGTATTCTCTAAAAATAAACAACTAATTATCACAAATTTCTAAATTAAAATAGTGCTTATGATTCATTGATAGCTCTCTTTGGAAAACTCAGACCTAGCATTCATAGAGGTGGAGTCATTATTTTGGTTGGGTTTTTGAGAGAGGGAGAGGGTTGGGATTTTTTTACCTCCCAATCAACCTTTTGAGAAAGCACGAGACATGCAGGGCACTCACATGAAAAGGGAAAAGTTGCAAAAGTTGAAAAGTGTAATATGGCCCGCTTAGAGTCTTTTACTCAATTATAAAAGTGACGAAGAAAAAATTGCTTTGCATGTGAAAGGTTAAAAGAAACTTCCAATATAACTTTGGATTCCCATCACTGTTGATTGATCAAATAATAATAATAATAATAATAATATTATTATTATTATTATTATTTTAAAAAAATATTATTTTAAGAGTTCAAACTTCTACTTGATTTAGAAGATGATGACATAATCATTCTCGGTGATTTAAAAAGTGATGGGATAATTGTCAAAAATTTTATGCTAGAAGTGATTGCAGCAAGCTAGAGCTAGAGAATTCTAATTTTTGCCACAGTGACATGGTACAAATGTTATTTCCCATTTGAGGTGTCAAATTTTGTACTTCAAATGGCACACAACCTATTTGGATGCCAATGCTATGCCAATTGAGGTGTCATTGCCAAAATTTGGCATTGGCACCCAAATAGGTTGCTCCAATGGTGCACTATTTGGGGTGCCAAATTTTGAAATTGACACTCCATTCTTTCTGGGGTTTTATACCAATAGGACCCTGGTATAAGATGCTTATACCAGTAGGTCCTTACGGTTTTTGGTTATACATGAATATGCAGTTTTAGTGCGTAAAAAGACGCAATTGCTCAAACATGGATTTGTTCCATATTTGGCGGCTGTTACCAAAATACTTTATAAATATCCATATCTAAATTTCTAAAATTGCGTCCCTATTTCAACAATTTTGAAATTTCAAATTTTGAGTTTGCTATTCATAGAAGATTTTCGGATAGAAATAATATTTTAAAAAATAATTAAATATATTTAACTTTGATTATATACAAAACTTTACATTAATGAAAAAAAAAAATCATAGAATCAAGTTTCATGTAATTTAACAAAACTTGGAGAAAAGTGCATCTCTTAAAAAGATTTTTAAAAATAAAAAATAAAAAATATAGACATACATGTATCTTTAAAAAAAAATTATAGTTAGAATTCAACGGTTAAAAAAAAAAAATAAAAAAAAATACAGTGATACATGTATATTTGAAACAGATTTAAAAAATAACATTGAGATACATGTGTCCCTAAAAAACACAGAGATATATGTGTCTCTGAAAAAGACTTAAAAAAATACAGAGATACATAAGATCAAATCCTTTCATAGATTCATAAAAAGAAAAAAAAAAAAAAAAAAGAAATAGAAAGACAAAGCTACTAGGGTAGCCTTTCTACGCATGACCCACCATGCATGCTTGCCATTGTGTAAAAATCATATTGTGTATAGAAGTGGGGAACTACAGTAAAAACATGGATAAGGAGGGGGTCGACATTCTCTCACTAATGTCTAATTTTATTTTTAATCTGTTTAGATTAGGATAGCTACCTAAAATTAAGGAGATTAAATATGAAGATAATATAATAATTATATGCTAGTCAAAATATGGAAAAACTAATGAAAATGTATATTAGCTAGTCAATCTCTCATTATTAGTTGACTTCAATTTTGACCTAGAGGGTCCTCTCGATAAAGGATCTTATTATTTGGACCTGATGATAACAAAATTTATTTTTAGGGTCTTTTAAATCGTTTTCTCTTCTTTATGATCATCTAAATATGGAAACATTCAAACACAAATATAAGAACCATGTCACCAATCGTGATGTGAACCAATGACTTTTATGATCTTGAAAGAATAAAAATATTACTTTTATTGATTTGAATCACACATTAAATGCCAGCTAAGGTGAATAGAAAAAGATGGGTGAAATATGTAGATGAAATAGCATTGCTCACCCAAAACACCACATCATTAAAACTACTTAATGGTCTAATATTCTCACTTTGGCCATATATTGGCCTTATCCCTGTCAACCCCCGGGTTCCAAATGAACTTGAGAAGGAATGCTCAACCAGGAATTTCCTGGGAATACAAGAACTATATTGCTTTTCTTTTGCAAACCATTGTCGAACTCTTCACTTATAGAAGGAACTTGATTGCTCATAGTATTGACAATGGTCCGTTGTAATTATTGATTTCTTTTTTCATAAACCTCAAACTTTATTAAGAGAGAAAGAAAAAATGTACAATAAGAGCTCAAATAAAACCAAAAACAGAAAGCTAGCCTAACAGCTTCTAGAATTCGGATTCTGTATTTTGCCCTCAATTACCGATAATTGAAAATAATTATCGGTAATGATGCTCTTTGAAGCCTAATAAAGGATTTCTAAACCAACCCACTACCAACTAATTTAATCTTCTATAATCTCTATTAAATTTCCAGAACCTCATACTCTAAGATTAGGAAAACCCAGCTTGTCCATCCTGACTATGCCTCTTAAATGCCTCGGCAATTGATTAATATCATTATAGATGACATTCCTTTGAAGTTCACCCTGTTTAGCCAAGTAATCAGCCGTTTGATTTCCTTCCCGAAATTGGTTCACTACTAGAAAGTTCATGCCTTGAAGCTCGGAGACAAGTTCTTCCCAATAATCCCACAAATACCAGAGAGTACATTTACCATTCCGAAACCAGTCCACTACAATTTTAGAATCACTCTCAATAATCGCATTATAGCAAGATAAATTTTTACATAAATGGATACCTTCCAAAATTGCCTTCAATTCTGCACCATTGTTTGTGCCAATTCCGAAGTAACTCGAAAATGCCCCCTTGAGATTTCCATATTCATCAAGCACAAGACCCCCACCTCCTGATGTTTCTGGATTATTCTGACAACTCCCATCTCAGTTGAGTTTCATCCAACCTCTTGGCGGCTTCGACCACACCACGAGCTTGCATTTATTGGTAACAGGATCCGGCTTATCTAATTGAAGAGCCTCTAAGATGTGCCTGTCTTGAGTATTTAGCGGCTTGTAACATTTAATCTGTCCTGCCAGGATTCTCACCCACATCCGAATATATCTCCACACTTGATCTTCATTTGCTAATTCACCCTCCATTCTTACTTTACATCTACGATTCCATAGACACCAAGTGATGATGCATGGCATTAAACCCTTTAGACTCCCAATAATAGATGTCTTTCTAGCTAAACACATCCATGCCGAAAATCTAGTTTTCCAATAAACAAAACCCATACATGGCACATTCAGCAAAACACTAGCACGTTCCCATACTTTATAAGCCACCTGACCAGCGGCTAAAACATGATCAATTGACTCCCGATTTCTCTGAATACAACAGTCACAAGCTGAGGCTAAAGAAATGCCTTTTTTCTGCACCCTATCATCCACCACTAAGCTATTGAACCAAGCTTTCCAATTGCACATAGAAATTTTTTTAGGCAAAAATGCATGCCATATCCACTCATGCCACGACAATAGCTCCCCTTTTTTCCGAGATATCTCCCATGCAGTGGCTGTGGTAAATTTCTCATCCGAAGTCGGCCTCCAAACACAGATATCAGTCCCTTCCCGCCCATAAATTCGAGCTTGCAAAATTTCATTCGAGACTTCTTCTCCCACCAGGTCTTCCACAAACTCAGTATTCCACTTCCGATCCACCCAACATTCTCTAACACGTAATTGTTTATTAGAGATGTCTGTGAATCTATTCGACAAAGGACCCGAAACCAACCATCTATCAAACCAAAAGAAGAATTTCCACCCCTCAATAAATTCTGCACATTTTTCATAACTTCTAGAATATTAGCAACTACCGACCTCCAAAACCGCAAATCAGTCGCCTTTTGACAATTAGACAAAAGATGACCATCCTTTAAATATTTAGATATGAAAAACTTAGCCCACAAATTTTCAGACGTGAGGATCCGATAAGTAAATTTCATATGCAATGATTTTTGAACTTTTCTAAAATCCCTTAGCCCCAAACCTCCTTCAGAAGTAGGCTTACAAACTTTCGACCATGCTCTCCAATGAGTCTTTCAATTACCATCCACTCCCCCCCATAAGAAATTCACCAATATAGAATTAATCCGAACAATAGTCACCTGAGGAACATTAATCACAGAAAGAATATGAAGAGGAATACTAGACAAAACATGCCTTAAAAGAATTAACCGACCTCCCAGTGACAACGTTTTAAACTTCCATCCAGCTACTTTATTCCTTATTTTTTCAACCAATGGCTCAATAATACGAGAAGTCAATCTTCCTGTAATCAAAGGCGCACCCAAATACGTCACCGGGAATTTCCCTTCCTTAAAACCTGCAAGTCTCAGCAGACCCCTCTTCCGAATTGGTGAGATAAATTTTGAGGGGAATAAGGCCGATTTCTCTCTACTAATTTTTGACCAGACCATCTTTCATACAGAGATAGAGTATCCACCAGATTTTTAATGGATATTTTCCTTCCCACAGTAAAAATCAATAGATCATCAGCATATAATAAGTGAGAAATCAAAGGAGCTCCTAGCGGGTGAGAAAATCTATCAATCCAGCCACCTTCAAAATTTTTTCTGAGCAGTCTCGTCAAAACTTCCTCCATAATAATAAATAAGTACGGTGATAAAGGATCACCTTGACGAAGACCCCGAGAGGATTTAAAGAACTCCTTGAAAGTCCCATTCATCATCACCAAGAACCATGGAGACTTTACACATTCACCTATCAAGTTACAAAATTTGTCCGAGAAACCAAAAGCATATAGAACCTCCATAAGAAAACCCCAATCAACTCTATCATACGCTTTGGCCATATCAATTTTCAACATCACATTGCCCCCTAATTTTTTTATTTTTTTATTTAGGGAGTGAACCATTTCCTGAGCAAGCGTTATATTTTCAAAAATACTTCGACCCGGAACAAACGCACCTTGTTCATGAGAGACCAACTTATGAATCACCCGAGTCAAACGACTTACAATGATTTTAGAAAAAATCTTATAAGCCACTGAACACAAGCTAATAGGCCGGAATTTATCAAAACTGGTCGGATCAGACACTTTAGGAATTAGAACTATAAAGGAAGAGGAGTAGAACCTGGGAAGAGTTGTACCTCTGAAAAAATCTCTAGCTTCTTCAACAACATCATCTTTAATAACCTCCCAACAAGTCATGAAAAATTCCGAACCGAACTCGTCAGGCCCTGGGCTACTTTGAGAAGGAATAGAAAAAATAGCTTCTTTGATTTCTAGTTCAGATGGTTCCAAACCAAGCATATGATTCTCATCATCAGTAATTGCTGAACTAATAATATCCGATAATTGACATTGCTCCACATCATCCTGTGATGAGAGCATTTCTCGGAAAAACTGAGCAGCACCAATATGAACATTTTCCACAGTTCCCAAAGTTCTCCCATCTGAAAGGTTCATCTTCCCAATATAACTCTTCTTGCGCCTTTGATTTATCACCGAAAGAAAGAATTTCGTATTTTGATCGCCTTCCATCATCCATTTTTTCTTTGCAATTTGACCCAACCTAGTGGCCTCCCTTTTTTCCTAGATATCAATCTCCACTTTAGTTACCAAATAATTTGCTTCCACTTCTTCAGAAAATCCCAACTGCAATTGGTTCTCTAAAAATTCCATTCACTCTTCAAGGGATTTCAACTTTGAATCTACACGCGCAAAAATGTTTTTATTCCAACCTCTCAAGGCTAGCTTAGATCTCTTAAGTCTCAAAACAAGTTTCCGAAGCCCAGTTTCCGCATCTTGTCGATTCCATGCCTCCTGAACACAACTCATAAAATTTTCATGATAGCTCCACATATTTTGAAAATGAAAAGGTATTGGGCCATAGTTCATAAAAGGCCTATCCAAATTAACCACCACAGGGCAATGATCCGATGATTTTCTATTCAGATATGTTAAATGCACCAACACAAACTGAGAAGAAAAAACATTATTAATGACCACTCTATCCAATTTTGCCCAACTTCTAGAAACCCCCTCACGACCATTGCACCACGACATAGAAGGTCCATTACTTGGAAGATCAACCAAGCCACAATTATCCAAACAAACATTGAATTCTGACATAGAAATCAGTGGTCTAGGCTGACCACCAATTCTTTCCGAGTCCCTACGAATGGCATTAAAATCACCCAACACCATCCACGGATACTCATTAGATTGTCTAGTCTCTAACTCACACCATAAATCTCTTCTTGCCGTATACGAACATTTGGCATAAACAAACGTAACAAGCACTCTCTTATTCTCCATAAAATACCAACCCAAAATAGCTTGAGAAGTGGAAAATAAAACCTGAAAACCATTTTGATCCTTCCAAAAAATCCAGAGTTTTCCACCAACAGCTTTATTAGAACTAAAATAATTGAAATTCAGAAAACTTCCAAGAGCTGCCATGCGATTTTCTGTAGCGAAAGGTTCAGCAATAGCACATAAATTAATATTCTTCTTAACAAGAAACGCTCTCAATCTTTTCTTCGAACTACCCAATCCTCTAACATTCCAATAAAAAATGTTGCCTATCATAAATTCAATTTCTTGGACCGGGTGTGAACCCGTTAAGACTTCCTCACAATTTTATCTGAAACACCTTTCTCTCTTCTAGCATTCGAACAAGGATCCCCTTCAGAATCATATGCCTTTTCTTTTCCTTTCGTACCAGTTATTTCACCCTCTTCCCGATCTGAGTAGAATCCCAGAGTTGCCTCTACTCCTAGAGCTGCCTCTACTATACGACTGCCAACCATATTCTCAGATAGAGAAACTTCTGAATTGGTCAGATTACCAGCTTTAACTGGAGATTTTTCTACCTGCGCATTCAAAGAATCCGGAACCACCTCATTTTCTTCATCACACAAAACTTCCTCACAATATTCATCCTCACTTTCTTCAACATTATCAACATTATTCTGAGTATCCGGGATAGGCCGTTCAACCACATTCTCATCAACTTTTTTATTTTGACCATATATGTTATGTTTAATCAAAATAGGTACTTCCACAATATTTCCTTCTTCTTGACCTTTTGCCGGAACAATGTCTTCAACAAACGTCAAATTTTCCTTCTCCGTGACTTTAAGAGTATCTTCCACTGCCTCCTCTTTTGACCCTAAAGTCTCCCCCCTTGATTCGATTATTTTTGGTTGCCATATTCTCTTATCCTTCGTCTTCCCATCTTCCTTCCACCTCTCCCCAACCCCACAAACTACTACTGTATGTCCTTGTCTGAAACACTTCATGCAATAGAAACCCGGTTTCTCGTATTTGGCCTCTTGCCAAAAACATTTTGTCGGTGAGACTACAACCGGAAAACCTTTTACTGATTCCAACGTCAAGTCCACTTCCACACATATTTTTGCATTCGTAACCCTTGTTCGGTTCAAAGTCGCATTGTCCGTTCCCAGATAGCGTCCAAAGCGTGTAGCAAAAATTTGCAAGCAATCTCGTCGATACATATTTATTGGTAAACTAGGTAAAAAAATCCATTGAGGAGCTAATGGAGATTCTTTGTGCAAATCGAAATCTTATGTCCACTTGAATAGCCGAAAAGCATTCCCTTCCATAGTTCTTCCTTCACGTGCCCATCCATGCACAAAGTCACGTTCATTTTTCATTTGGATTAATGATAATTATACATAAAACTGGTCGTCGGAATCTCTATCAAACCCCACTTCTTCACCACAGTCAATCTAACAATATCAATGGAGGGCCGAACACGCATAAACTTCATGATAATAGCAAATTTGAATTCTTCTGCCGCTTTCATCATCTCAGGTTCTGAGAAGATAAAACCCAATTCACCATCTATTTCCACCGAAAAACGCAATGGTATCTTAAAATTAGATTTGTCCATTTGTTTGGAAACCGCTTGAGCATATGTAGGAGCCACAGAAATTCCAATTCCAGCATTCCCCGCCGACGGCAAAGCCATCAGAGGGGCAGAGGGTGCCGTGGAGGCAACCCTAGGCAATGGAGGGAAACTCTAAAAAAAAAAAATTAAAGGAAACCCTAACCCTAACCACCGATCATCTCATAGTAGGGAAGGAGAAAATTTCCTTTGCTAGCCTAAAAGAGGAGAATCCGGCGGCAGTGGTAAAGGGCCGACGGCAATAACTGGCGTTAGGGGCCGGCGGCTGGGGCCAGAGGCAATGGCTGGCGGTGACCTCACGAGGTTGGTATGGGCAATGCTTTGTTCTATGTTCTTCGTTATCAGCACAAAAAACTCTCCACACTCACTTGGTTTTTGCCGGCAGTAAAGGGTCGGCAGCAAGAAATAGAGGCAAGGGATGGCGGCAAAGGCTGGCGGCAGGGGCTGGAAGCAATGGCAAGGTCGGGATGGGCGATGCTCTGTTCTCTGTTCTACGTTACAAACAACACACTCTCCACACTCACTTAGTTTTTGTCAGCGGTAAAGGGCCGGCGGCAAGTATTGGCGGCAGGGCCGGAGGCAATATTTGGCGGAGACTTCACGAGGTCAGGCTGGGTTGTGTTTTCAGATTTGGTTCAACTTCTTTAATTTTGAAGCGCGTGATATCACTCTCTACTGGGCTTCGTGGAGATGTTTTTCAATGTTGAGGTCAGGAGGTGCAGTGGATATGGTGGTCGCCGGATGGGGATGGGATTCGTGAAGGTCAAGCCTGGGATGGCCGGACTGCGATGGGATATAGTGGCTTCGTGCAGCGACGACAGTGATTCCCAAACCCTAATATTGAATTTAGGGTTCGCTCTTCTTATACACCTTGTAGAGTGCATAATAATCCCCTACAGTCTGACATCTCTATAGGTTTTGAAAAATATATACATATGCAGAATAAGAAATGGGTTCGAATGCCCCCTGTTCACATGCAACAGAGAGGGACCATGGAAGGGACCTTAGGGTTTCTTAGAGCACCTCTAAAATGACTTCAGGTGAGAACAGTGGTGGAAGGAAGGAGAAAGGTCTCGCCTTTACTCAATATAGCACCGGAAGGAGAAAGATCTCGCCTTTACTCAATCTACTGCTCAGCCACTATTGGCCGAAAAATCTTTGAAACTTGTACTGCAAGTTGCGACAAAATTTCTGCATTAATATTTGAAAGGTTAGCTCTTTTAGTATTAGCTTCAACCCTAGAATTTGTTTCATTTTGAAGTAAATTAGAATCTTCAAGAAGGGTTTCAAGGCCATCTTCCGGCCTATTTTCACCTTGGTTTGAAGATTCTGCTTGCCTTGTTCTTTTTATCATAGCAAGCAATTTTTTTTATATTATGCCTTTTATGTCCGACATGACGTGCCAAAAAAGATGTTCACTCAAGAAATCTTCAAGTTGGCAACTGCACACGTGCGGTTTTTAGTGAGGGCGTGCCAGAAAGGTTGACCTTGCACCTTTCATGGTATATGATTGGTTCGAAGATAATCAAGCCAAATGATTAAATCAGGCAAGGCAATTGTGACAATTCGGCTTTACCTCAATGAAGAGGACTTTTAATTAATTAACACAAGGCAAAATACTTCAAATAACTTGAAATGTAACATGTAAAAACAACAAGTAAAATGATTCGAAGAACCACATAATTATATTATTACTTCCATTTCTAGTACATCAACTTCTGTTAAAGTCCTTCGAAGTAGGGATTCTATATTAGAGAATCAGACAGAAAATGATAGTAAGAAAAGGGAGAGAGATATTAGAAGAAGAGGATATATAGAGACCGGGATGAGGGAGAGAGAGAGTTGTAGACGAAATAAAAGGGAGAAACCTACTGAGTATGGGATGAGAACAGAAGTTCTAAATTAAAGAGACATTGAGATGAGAAGAGAGATAAGTATAAAGACTAGAGTTGAGTGGTTGTGGAACCTTTGCATGAAGAATCATTCCTCTATTTATATACTTGAGAGATAGCTACCTTCAACTCCTGTCAAATGAGGTGTTGACAAGTGTCAAGTGCTCCTGAATCATGTTTAGAGTCCATGTGTACTGCTGTGATGGGGTTTTGCTCCATAATGATTGGTCTGAAGCTTTTGACCGTCCGCCTTCAACCCAATATGGAACTTCTACTTGGCTATAAAAATATGTTTTCTGACTTGAATAACTACTGCAAACTGATTTTTAAATGATTGAGAATGAAAATCTATGCACTCTCTTATAAAAAAAAAAAAACTACCAAAACATGTTTAAATATTCAAAAAATAACCGCCATAGCAGTTATTTGGAGAAAAAGAGAAGGAATTCTGATTTTTCTAGATTTCTTTCTTCAAAACTGATTTGGACATGTGTCCTTTGTTGATTGGTAATTTTTTAGTCACTTAAACCCATTATTTAATTGTCTACATGCCTCTTTTCTATTGGCTTAATATTTTTCTCAACCTCAACCAGGAGCAAAATTTTGCAATTAAACAGATTTTTGCGAGATGGCTTATTGACTCAGCTGACCAATCCCATTGCTCCTTCTCCTTAGTTCTTGGATAGTTCCTTCCCAAATATAATAGGAATATTGTTCCTTCCCAAATATAATAGGAATATTGCCAAACTTACTTCCTGCAGACTATAGGAAATAATGTTTAAAATATGAAAGAGCTCATTTCCCAAACAGAAAATCCCATTCACATGAATAAATTTTAAGGCCATTCACATGAATAAATTTTAGGATGAATATTACACACCTCAGTTGGTCCATGTCTCCATTAGGATGAATAAAGGATATGAATTAATGATATGCGGTTAGAAAAATAAAGGAAAAGCTGAAAAACAAAGAAAAAAGAAAAAGCAAAAAAATGTTATTTAAGGAAAGCAACTAGCTAGACAGCCCAGATAGCGACTAAAGGAAAGCACATCCTATCAAACCAAAGCAAAAAAACAAAAGAAAAATGAAAAAGCAAAAGCTAAAGCTCCTTTTATTGCTTGTTGGTTTGTGGAATCTTGCTTTTGAGATTTACTTTATATTTTTGTTCTTTTTCTAGTAGTAGTCTATACTTGGTGGAAAAACTACCAGTGTTATGGGTGAGCGCTCCACATGCTTGATTCATAACTAGTCGTCCTCATTATAATGCAGCCAACTTGCATGTATCAGCTGCCAAAGCAATGTTATTAATTGAAGTGTGGAATGGGCCGCATCTAGCTTACAGGTAGATGCATGGAGCATGTACGCGCAGATCCTTTGTTTGGGTTTTTCTGTGCTTGGATTTATTTGGGTACCTAAGATCGTAACGCATCATTTAAAGTGAGATGAATATTATTTTTGGATGATGTGTCATGATCTTAGTATCCAAGCTAGCAAGCCCAAGCACAAAAAAACCAAGTAGAAGATCCCAACTCCAAGTGGGTCAATCTCCCATTTGCTTAACCTTGATGCAAAAGCACCCATGAGTGAGTTTCTAAAATCAAGGGTACCATAATCCGAAAACCTGATCCATGTATGCATATGGAGTATGGATCAATGAAAAAAAAAGTTGCTGCATTCCCATCTTGAAATGTATATCCCAAGTCGGGAAATGACTTCCCACTTAGAGCATCTCCAATGCATTCATGCCATTTGATGTGCCAAAATAAAAATTTGTCACAGCAAACGGTACTAAATAGCATTAATGCCAAATTTTGGCACTTATGTGCTCCAATGCATTAATGTTATATTTTGGTATTTCTCACATTTTTTAAGAAAAAGTATGACATGGCACAAATGGCAAGTGTAATTTGGGGTGCCAAATTTTGATAATGGTTCAAATTTTGGCAATGACAATCATTATCAAAATTTGGCAACCCAAATGGCACCCTATTGGAGCAAGTTATTTGAGTGTCAGTGCCAAATTTCGACAATAGCAATTCACATAGCACTCCTATTGGAGATGCCCTTATCATATATCTACTTTTTCTAATGATTGCCATTAGAAATTAAGATAGCAATTTAGACATACATGTATCTTTGAAAAAATATTTTATAGTTAGTATTCAACGGCTTATATATATATATATATATATAAACACCAGTGATACATGTATATTTGAAACAAATTTTAAAAAATAACATTGAGATGCATATGTCCATAAAAAACACAGAGATATATGTGTTTCTGAAAAAGACTAAAAAAAAACACAGAGATACATAAGATCAAATCCTTTCATAGATTCATAAAAAGAAAAAGAAAAAAAAAAGAAATAGAAAAACAAAGCTACTTGGGTAGCCTTTCTACGCATGACTCACCATGGGTATGCTCGCCATTATGGAAAAATCATATTGTGTATAGAAGTGAGGAACTACAGTAAAAACATGGATAAGGAGGGGGTCGACATTCTCTCACTAATGTCTAATTTTATTTTTAATCTGTTTAGATTAGGACAACTACCTAAAATTTAAGAGATTAAATATGAAGATAATATAATAATTAAATGCTAGTCAAAATATGGAAAAACTAATAAAAGGGTATATTAGTCAATCTCTCATTATTAGTTGACTTCAATTTTGACCTAGAGGGTCTTCTCGATAAATGATCTTATTATTTGGACTTGATGATAACAAAATTTATTTTCAGGGTCTTTTAGATCATTTTCTCTTCTTTCTGATCATCTAAATATGGAAACAAGCAAACACAAACATAAGAACCATGTCACCAATCGTGATGTGAAAATATGGCCTTAATGGTTTTGAAAAAATAAAAATATTACTTTTATTGATTTGAATCGCACATTAAATGCCAACTAGGGTGAATAGAAAAAGATGAGTGAAATATATAGATGAAATAGCATTGATCACCCAAAACACTGTATCATTAAAACCACTTAATGGTCTAATATTCTCACTTTGGCCATATATTGGCCTTATCCCTGTCAACCCCCCGAGTTCCAAATGAACTTGAGGAGGAATGCTCAACAAGGAATTTCCTGGGAATACAGGAACTATATTGCTTTTCTTTTGCAAACCATTGTCTAACTCTTCACTTATAGAAGGAACTTGATTACTCATAGTATTAACAATGGTTCGTTGTAATTATTGATTAATTTCAGCCACTATTGGCCGAAAAATCTTTGAAACTTGTATTGCAAGTTGCGACAAAATTTCTGCATTAATATTTGAAAGGTTAGCTCTTTCTGTATTAGCTTCAACCCTAGAATTTCTCTCATTTTGAAGTAAATTAGAATCTTTAAGAAGGGTTTCAAGGTCATCTTCCGGCCTATTTTCACCTTGGTTTGAAGATTCTGCTTACTTTGTTCTTTTTGTCATCATAGCAAGAAATTTTTTTTATATATTATGTCCCACTGGACGTGCCAAAAAAAGATGTTCATTCAAGAAATCTTCAAGATGACAACTGTACACGTGCGGTTTTTAGTGAGGGTGTGTCAGAAAGGTTGACCTTGCACATTTCATGGTATATGATTGGTTTGAAGATAATCGAGCCAAATGATTAAATAAGACAATTGTGACAATTCCGCTTTGCTTCAATGAAGAGGACTTTTAATTAATTAACACAAGGCAAAATACTTCAAATAACTTGAAATTTAACAAGTAAAAACAATTAGTAAAATGATTCGAAGAAACCACATAATTATATTATTACCTCAATTTCTAGTACAACAATTATACAACTTTTGTTAAAGTCCTTCGAAGCAGGGATTCCATATTAGAGAATCAGACAGAGAATGCTAGTAAGAAAAGGGAGAGAGATATTAGAAGAAGAGGATAGAGACCGGGATGAGGGAGAGAGAGAGTTGTAGACGAAATAAAAGGGAGAAACCTATTGAGTATGGGATGAGAAGAGAAGTTCTAAATTAAAGAGACATTGAGATGGGAAGAGAGATAAGTATAAAGACTTGAGTTGAGTGGTTGTGGAACCCTTTGCATGAAGAATTCTTCCTCTATTTATATAATTGAGAGATAACTACCTTCAACTCGTGTCAAATATACTACAAGGAAAAATGCCTACGAGAACAGGCTTCTTATCCACAAAGAGAACAACTTAAAAAATTTTGTTCTTAAAAGTACATAGGGTTGCTTTTTTAATGTTAAAGAGAACAGCTCTCCTTTAAAATGTTCTCTTTTGGTTAATTATAAGAACTGCTTCTTGAAGCTGTTCTCTTTTGGTTAATTTTAAGAACAGCTACCTCAATCCGTTCTCTTTTAGATGTTCTCTTTTGGTTAATTTTAAGAACAGCTACTTGAAGCTGTTCTCTTTTGATTAATTTTAAGAACATCTACTTGAAGCTGTTCTCTTTTGGTTAATTTTAAGAACATCTACCTTAAG
>JAESVK010047058.1:0-10274 GCA_017140935.1 Hamamelis virginiana | reverse complement strand
AAAAAAATATTTAAAGACTTCCGCACGCGTATTTTGAAAAACTGTGTTAATTTTAAAAAGAAATTACTCAAAAGATAAGCGCTTGGTGTGTTATGTCACTGTGGCATTTCCGCATAGGGGTTACCCTGTGTGGGGTGTTACACCAATCCCACCGGGCATTTCACCCTACCAAACACCTGTTAGGGTTATATACTAAAAGCCATGTTTTTATGTAATAGACATTAGTATCTATTTATTAATGAATTATGATATTGCATTTTAAATGAGAATCTGTATGAGCTATGTTTGCATTATATTATCTTCTAATGTTATGCATGTGTGTCTTTTATTCTACATAGTAGATGATCTGGTGTGTAGAGTTTGACTTACACACAAAAGATCAGATCATCAGTTCTTGTAGAATATAAGCTTATTGTTCACAATCTGAGATGGAGTTTGACACACCATCGGTAAGATTGTAGCACATGATTTTAGTAGGTCTGCCTTGACTACGAGGAATAGTTTAGTTTCAACTTCTTGTGCTAGTACACTTGTGTGTATTGAACGGGACTATATTGGGGTAATTATTTTATACTGACACATAAAATAATTAATACCTCATGGTTATTATGAATACTTATACTCTTAATCCCGAAATAATTAATGGACACATGCATTTATTATTAGTTATTTGGATTCATAAAGAGTGAGATCTTTATAGGTCAATAATCTCGATGAGTTGGATAACTGCATTAATTGTATGGTGAATATTTATTATTGACGGAATCCACGTCCTGGTATAGGGATTGATGATACCCCCTTGAGGATACTTATAAGTTTTGATTATGTCAAACCCTGCAGGTGGATTTTGTATCCGACATATCAAATAAGTTAAGTGGAAGGTCTCAAGGAGATTAATAGATGTTGATTAAATAATATTGTCGGTAATTTAATTTAATCAACGGGTACCTGTAATCTTAACGTGGGGAGATTAGTAAGTATTTAATAACAAAGAGCTCGAAATTTATTTTCGAATAAGGTAGGGAGTGCAGTTATAATTTTTTAGTGGAATGAATTATAATTAATGTAAATAGATTTTTAATATTTACATTGGGAGCCCGAAACTTATCTGCCTTTAGGTCCCTACTGTAGCCTATATGTATGCTATGTTGGGCAGCCTCTAGGTTAAGACGAAATATTTTCTCTAAACCCTAGAGGCAGCCGTCCAACAAGGAGAGCAAAAAGAGAGCCACTCTCTCTTCACGTTCTGGCATAGGAGGAATACGGTAGAAGGCTTGAAGAGCTTGAGCGATCTTCTGCAGTTCGTCATTCATTGAGATCAATCCAGACAGATCTCAAAGGTACGGATTCTTCTATATATATTATAGTATTCGGATTTAATTTTTTTTTGTGGCATGATCCATAAACACTATCACGAGTTCATGGGATTTCCGCTCCCATCAATACCCCCTTTAAGGAGGATTAGTTGGACGTCCAAAAACCGAGTGAATGGTTCTTGATGTGACGATACAGCTCTTCTTAATTGGATCAATTTAATTTGCGTGGTTTGTTAAACACCTTCTTCGATCATCAGTTGGTGCTCAAGATCCACTACCAAAAGCTGTACAATGATGAATTGCCTCAAATGAGATTACACTTGTAAGAAACCTATCTGAAGAGTGAATCAAATCAATAGCCAATAAAACAAAACTTATAGTGAGAAGAAGGTGAAGGAAATCGGGGAGGAGAGTGGATGGAAACTTAATTAGATAGACTTATGCGATGCTCTGTTTTTTTGCGAAAAATACATCAGTTTTCATAGGAATGCTTCAATTTTATAAGAACCCATCAATTTAAAGATAAATGCATCAGTTTTTTTTTTTTTATTCTGCAAAAACTTATGCATTTGCAAGAAACTAATGCATTTTACGCATCAGTTTCTGGTGGTGGCTTTTTTAGGAAATTGATGTGTTTTTTATTATAAAATTGATATGAAAATGCCTTAGTTTTTATAGGCATGCTTCAATTTTATAAGAAACCATCAATTTAATGAGAAATACATCAATTTGTTTTCTGATTTTACAAAAACTGATGTATTTTAGGAAACTAATGCATTATTTGAAGAACCTTTGGGTCTAAAAAAAATACCATGAGACTTTTGGGTAAAAAAAAACTTAAATTGATACTTTTGGATAATTTTCTCTTAGAATTATTATGCGCAAAGATTGTTTGTATTTTTAGGAATTGTGTGTAATGTTTGGTACTAGGGATTGTCAATTTTTCTGTGTCTGTGTGATATATTAAGGATTTTTGAGTTTTTTTTTATTATTTTTAGTAGGTTTTTTAACCATTTGGAGGTCATTTTAATCCTAAAATGTGGAGGGAAATTATTTGTATCAATTTTTAAAGGGCAATTCTATTGCCACCACATAAAACCCATCACTTAATGAAAATTGTTATTACTATTTTATTCATACTGTTACATAAATAAACAAAATTAAATTATTTCCTATACTCGTCGACTCCTTCCCATCTTCATAATTGTTGCATAAATCCTACTCTTACAAATCTTATACTCTCATAATAACCTCTTAAAAATTATAACCAAAGGAGGCATTGGTTGGACTGCTTTTGCAATTTCCTCTTAACTCTACACAATCATTAAGAGAAAAAAGAATTACGACTCGTAATTTTCATCATTGGTGAAAATACAGTAGAATAAATTTTAATTTTTGTGAAGTGAAAGTTATATATAATTGATCATTTTTATAGTCTTGGAAGATTTCCCTCGTATCGATCCTTTTAATTCCGAATTTACCACCCTTGCCCCATAATATAAATACAATATTCCAAAAGAGTTACAAATTAATCAGCCAACTGCCTATAATTAATAGCCAGGTTGATATACATAGAATTCATTAAAAATCTATGTTATTCTGCCCATTGACTGCTACATAGAATTCAGGCTTGATGTTGTTCCACTGAAAAAAAAAAAAAAATCAAAACAAGAAAAAAAAATGAAAATATTTATAATATCAAATATTCAAATGTAGAAATTGGTTGATCAAATAGCTTAGGAAAATTATTTGGATACCATATTACGGGATAACCATTTTTTCCCTCTGATTTTCAGTCTTCTTGATCACTCTTATTGTTAGTTCAACAAATGAATTTTTTAAACTTCTAGCCATAAGCAAAAAAAGAAATTGGAAAAAAAAAAAAAAAAAAGGAATATATGACTGATCAAATTAAAGTTGATTGATTTGGATGGTTACATCAGGAGTATATATTTTCAGACTCTCCATCAACATACATTTATTCAAATGAAATTGGTATTCATAGGGTTGGTTTAGACTGAGGAAATAAAAGGATTGTATACATAAATTGCACCAAATAAATAAATTAATGTATAAAATCATCATCAAAACATTTTGGGTTGAGTCTGATAAGTTATTTTAATTAGGTAGGAATGGTAGGATTCCACTCTCTTCCCAAAGTCAAGGAGTTGCTACTGGGGTACACTGTCCACTGTATGGAATGATTTTTAAATAAGAAATTAGGCAATTGCCCATATATTTAACACAAGTTGCAGCACTTACATCTTTCAATGTGTAGTGGGAGACTTATCTTCTGCTTATAGGTTAATTGAATTAAAATTATAATTATCATGTAATTTAACAATGGGACATGTTTGGTTGACCCATATATATTCTTATATATGGTTTGCAAAATCCAACGTGAGAGTTGTACTATAAGGAATCCACCGTTAGATTAGATACATTAATAATGCCTTGCATGTCAAAAATATTTACATTGATCAGACATAAGTGGACATTCGATTCATAAAGTCTAATTTCTAATAAATAAAAAATATTACTGTTTTTCACTGTTATGTATAAAGTAACTCTTAATCCTCAATCGATGAATGAAGAAAGAGGTTAAAGAGTGTTTTCAATTTGGGAAGGAATGAGTTAAGGGTAAACCGGTTAACAATATATAGGTTACCGGTTACCTTAGTTAATATATATAATATTTAATCAAATAAAGGATTGGATGGCTGAGATTTAATCTCATGTAATCAAATAGTCATATATTCTTTTTGGTTACCATACCCAAAAAGTAACTTGCCACCATAGCAATCCTCGTGAGCAATTAGTGAGCAATGCAATTAGTTTTCCTTTCTTTACTATTGTGGTTTGTGGTTTTCTCTACAGGTTTGCTTTTGAAAACCCACGTTTGTAGGAAGCATAACTTCCACACTTTTTGAAATAGAAGGACTTTTAAAATATGATCATGCCAAACATATTTTTTTTTTCAAAATGACTTCTTAAAATGTTCATCCTATAAAAATCACTTCCTCAAAATTAAATGACTTTCATTTCAAGGAAGCTACACCAAATGCTACCTTAGACTACGGGCATGTAGAGCCCGAGTCTAACTTATGTACTTCAAGAACCATAAGAAAATGCTGTTGAAATTTTATTGAAATGGAACAGGCCACTTGAGTTAGTTATGTGCATGTACATCATTATTTGACTTGACTGGTATTTTTTATTTTATTTTTTTTTATCATCAAACAGAAAGATTTTATTAATCAATAGATGAGAAAACAAAAACACAAGACATGTAACACATGATAGTCGATCTGGTCCAATAAAACTCAAACCAACCTCAAGAACCAAAAAACCCAAGAAACTAGGGCAAGCCAACCAAAAAAACTTAACATCATACCACAACACAAATAGAAAAAACCAATAGAAAACCAAACCAAAAGATTAAAACCTAGCCTCTCATGACATCAACCAAAAAGAACATGAAATTACTGAAAGCCAAAGCCATAAATCAACTAGGGATGGAGAAATGTGATATGGGAAGTAGAGCAAAATGTTCCTGTCTGAAAAAGCAGAGCAAGCCGATCGACCTGTAACATATCTTGCAAGACCTTCAAAACTTTCGATCATGAATAGCACCCACCAAGAAAGCAGAGAAAAATGAGCTACTTAGAATAACTCGACTGGCATGTTATTCTACCCTTTGTCTGCTACATAGAATTTAGGCTTGATGTTGTTCTTGTATAAAAGAAAATGAAAGTATTTATAGTACTTGTTTCAAATAGCTTTGGAAAATTATCTCGATACCATATTACGGGTTCTCATCAAGATTCATGGGATCATGTGGGAGGGTCAATGGGATCCAATAATACAGTATCCAAGCAATGCTCAATAGCTTATTTAATTTAGGGTAGTTTTTAAATCCTAAGCAGAAAAGAAGGTACAATTTTTAATTAAACCACAAGGAGAATGTAGAGTGAGAACTTACTACTGATTTTGAAAGATGATACTTTATTATGACCCAAGTTCAATAAGCACGCCCTTAATCCAATGTAGTTCCCTAGCAGCATCACAGATATCCATCCGTTCACTTGGTGATTTGTTAGAACATGCAACTCCAACCTTAAGTATCGATACTAAGCACTCATGTAGTTTCTCTCCATTCACTTGGATCCTCTTGGTACTATTGTCGCTGGTTGTTGCTTGTTCTCTTTCTCCTCCCAAGAGAAGTACATGATCAACAATCTCTTTGACTCGGTCCGGCAAAGCCATCTCTACTAATTTATGAAGATTTAAGTCGTCTTTAAACATGTCATTATTAGGTCTTTTCCCTGTAAACACTTCCAACAAGAGAATCCCATAACTATACACATCACCGTGCGTTGACGCCTCACTTCCCATGCCATTTTCTGCACTTTACACATCAATCTCATGTTAGAAGTTTGCACTATTGCAATATCTTTGGATTGTTAGGGAATTAACTATGGAAACTAGATCAGGTTAGGTTCAATCTCTTACTGCTATATGATTTCAATATATAGAAACTATCTTACAATAAATTGGTTTGAAAAAACATTGTGCTTATGCTTTATTTTTTGTACAAGGTTAAGCAAATTTATTTAAAAAATGGATTAACAAAACATTGTTGAAATAAAAATTAATCATATTCATCTTAAGCCAACCAGATATTCAAATTTACCAAAGAGTCCCCATCTTAAAAATAAGCTAAAGAAATGGAAAAAAATAAAAAATAAATAAAAAAAGAAATTTTCTTACTTGGAGCAGCATACCCTATGGTTCCTTTTATTCCAAGTGAGCTGGTTTGATTTTGAGAAGTTTCGTTGTCGGGATGTTCAAGGAACCTTGCTAAGACAAAATCACCCACACGAGCAGTCATGCCGCCATCAAGAAGAATGTTGCTTGGCTTCAAATCACAATGTATGATTGGTGTTTGGCAATGATTATGAAGAAAAACCAAAGCAGAAGCCGCATCGATTGCTATATTCAATCTTTGATGAAGGTTTAAAGTACTCTTGGTCTCTCATAGCCATCACTTGGTTGTGTGATTGGATATAACCAAGTGTCGAGACTCCCATTAGGCGTGAATTCATAAACGAGGGCTTTGAAATCATTTCGAAGAAAATCGATGCTGAAGCAAGCCGTAATGATCTTCACAAGGTTTCGGTGTCGAATATTTCTCAGAGCTTCACATTCAGTCATGAAACTCTTGGAAGCTCCTCTCGTTTGCAAGTTGAAGACCTTCACCGCGATGGCTGTGTGATCTGGTTCAAGAATTCCTTTATACACTGAGCCAAAACTACCCCTACCAATCAAATTAGCAGAAGAGAACCCATTTGTTGCTTTGAGTAGCTTTTCATAAGATATTTTCGTAAGTTCATTCCTCCACAAAAATGCCGAAGAAGATTGCTTTCTTTTCTTTTTAAGCCGAGAAAGGATTAGAAAAGATATCAAGATTAGTCCAAGAAGACCACAAATTATAGGAATTATCAACTTGAGTTCAGGAGAAAATTTTTCCTTTCTTGGCCCTCTTGTAGAGCATGTTGGCAAATGTAATTCAGGAATACCCCCACAAAGCTTTTTATTTCCAGCAATTGAAACAGCACTTGCATTGCTGAAAACTCATCCAATTGGTACCTCACCCTCAAGATCATTGAATGATAGGTTTAAATTTAGTAGAATGTGAAATGCACTAAAAAATTTTGGAAACTGGCCAGACAAGTTATTGTGTGAAAGATCTAAATTGTCAATACCTTTTAGAGTACTCAAAGACTGGAATGGCTCCGCTAAAGGAATTATAGCCCATACGAAGCTGTACCAAGCTTGTACAGCTACCAAGGGTGCTAGGAATTTCACCACTTAACTTGTTATGGGAAACATCCAATACGACAAGATTTTTCAACTTGCCCACTTCCAAAGGTAGTGGGCCAGTTAGACTGTTGTGAGACAGGTATAGACTTATGGATAAAGATGAAAGGCCGATAACTTCTGGTGGTATAGTACCATTTAGATCATTGTCATAAAGATCCAACGATAACAAATTCTGACAATTTCCAAGACTTGAAGTTATGCTTCCCTGAAAATTGTTTTCCTCCAACGAGAGCTTGTTCAATAATGTTAAATTTCCAATGGAAGGAGGAATTTCACCTGACAAGTTGTTTTCACCAAAATACACTATTTGTAGCTTATGAAGTTTACCAATAGTGGTGGGGAGAGTCCCTGTGAATTGATTGTTGCCCAAATAAAATAAATTCAAGTTTATGAGGTTTCCAATACCTGTTGGAATGTTTCCAGATAACTGATTTTCCTGCATCGTTAAAAACTGAAGTTGGTTTGATAGGTTGGCTATGGAGTTGGGCAAGACCCTTCTAAAATTGTTGTCATCAATTTCCAATGATTTCAAATTGCTACAATTGGTCAAAGAGGAGATGAAGCTCAAGTCATCAGCTGCCCCACTTCCCAGATCATTACTATATATAATTAGCCATGAAAGTCTCTTTAGATTTTCAAAATTAACAGGCACCCCTCCAGAAAATTTGTTTTTTGACAGGTCAATCACTTGGAGGTTTGAAGCATTTGATAACGTAAACGGAATGGATCCACTAAACTGGTTGTTCCAAAAAGAGAGGAATTGAATATTAGGGAGGGTGAGGCCTCTATTATGGGGAAGACTACCTTTGAGACGATTTTGGCCCATAGATAAAACTTCAAGGGATGAAAGATTATATATAGATGGAGGGATCAAACCTGATAATTTATTGCCAAAGAGACCAAGCCTGATTAAGCTTTTAAGTCGGCCTAGTGACTCTGGAATTTCTCCCTCCACGCTATTGGAATCTGCCCGAAGTACTTCAAGAGACGAAAGGTTCCCAAGAGAAGGTGGTATTTTCCCTTCCAATTTGTTTGAGTCAACATAAAGTCGCACCAGCTTTGATAAGGAGCCAAATTCCTTGGGAAGTTGTGCTACAAGCTTGTTTCCACCCAAATCGATGATTTCAAGTTAGAACAGAGAGATAATTCAGCAGGTATTTGTCCTTGAAACGAGTTGTTTAGTAGGGATAAAGCTTTAAGTCTAAACAAGTGACCAATCTGGTGAGGGATTTCTCCTTGGAAACTGTTGTTGGAGAGATCGATGAGTTGAAGGAAACTGAGGTTTCCAATGGAAGGAGATATGTTACCTGCCAAATTTCGTGAATTTAAGTTCAGGGCAGTGACTATTTGATGATGCCTATGGCCGCAGTTAACACCTTCCCACCGGCAGAAATGGAGAGATTCATTCCATGAGCTTGTGACCTGCATTGGATCACGAGTTATGGCAGCCTTGATGGCAAGCAAGGCAAGCCAATCTGTTACATTATCTGCACCAAAAGATGTGGACATGCATAATATAAGAATAGCATAGGAAAGGAATGGTGCATTTGCCCTCATGTTCATGGGGGAAGGCATAGTAAACAACTGCCTTCTGTATTGACAATATGGTTGAAGATTCATATATGCAAAGATGTTAGATTAACCAATTTATATAAATATTATTATTGGTGGCCGGTTATTATGGAGTGATAGAAATTAATTGAGTTTTTTTAAAAAATGACCTTTTAAAAAAATATATATACAACTCTGACCTCCATTCAAAAATATATACAAGAATGACCCTCTGACTCGGTCAAACCCAATAAACCGCCGTTAGAAACAGCGGTTATTTGAAATATACATAAACTGCTATTTGAAACAGCGGTTATTAAGCGAGCACCACGGCCTCCTCTGTAGAATGGGTGAACCGAGAGGTTCATTATAGAACCGTTGTTTAAAATAGCGGTTATTTCTATTTTCTACATAAACTGCTGTTTGAAACAGAGGTTCTATAATGAACCTCTCAGTTCACCAAACCTGCAGAGGAGGCCGGGGGGGTCACTTAAGAACCGTTGTTTTAAAAAACGGTTTTTTAAAGGAATTTTTTTTTTTTTTTTTTTGCCATTTCCCCCTCTTTAGACCATAATTCCTTCATACATACATCCCTGATACAATTTTGGATACATTCAAATCACAAAACAATCCACAAATCATTGACAAGCCACAATCCACAAATCATTGATAAGCCACAATCCATAATCCCAACTAATATTGCACACCCACCTCCCTAAACGTCCTAAATACAATAAAAAATAACACATGGCCATGTCTTCTGTAAATGCAATAGTTTAAAAGTACAACCCAAACGTCCTAAAAGTGAAATAGTTAAACATTTACACAGTATATATAGATACACACATCACATAATCTACTAGAAATACATCAATTCCTCGCCGTCCTTCTCTTATTTCGATGCGACGGTTCAGCATCATCCTCACGTCCTGCACTTGATCCTGTGCCTAACTGAGTCAGTTGTGAAGGACCAACAGTGAAATCATCAGCTGGTGTTGCTGTGAGACCCCAAAATTTTGAATAGTAAATTTTCTAATGGTAAATTTTCAATAGTAAATTTTCTTAATTATTATTATTTTATTTTATTTATTGCACACTTGGCATTTTGCCATTGGGCAATGAAATGTGCCATGTGGTCATCAATTAAGAAGGGTGCATGAGAATTTATGTACACCCTTGGGTGACATCTAAAATGTGAATGGTGGGTATATATGAATGGTGGATAAATGTGAATGGTGGGTAAATATGAATGGTGGATAAATGTGAATGGTGGGTATATATATGAATGGTGGATGAATGAAAGAATGGTGGATGAATCTAAGAGTGGTAGTTAAATTTGAGAGTGGTAGATAAATTTGAGAATGGAAGATGAGAATGGTGGATGAATGTAAGAATGGTGGATAAATTTGAGAATGGAAGATGAGAATGGTGGATGAATGTAAGAATGGTGGATAAATTTGAGAATGGAAGATGAATCATTTCTCTATAAATACCACATTTCAAATGCTAATGAATACACAAGTA
>JAESVK010047057.1:0-13306 GCA_017140935.1 Hamamelis virginiana | reverse complement strand
GTCCTCTTTAATAAACCTATGAGCAGGAACACTTTAAGAATAAATGTATATGAGAAACATGAGTCTTCATATCTCAACAAACTTGAGATACACATTTCTCTTATCATTTATTCATGGACATTATCGTATATATATATTTAAACATACAAACGATAAGCAGTACCTTCTTATCCTAATATGAAATAGATATGCACTTTAGGATTGGTTTTAGGGCATACCTCTAACATTGCGGCACTTGTTGCCAAATACTCCATTACCCATAAAGTCGCGACCCCATATCATCCCCAAACTAGTGGGCAAGTGGAAGTGTCCAATCGGGAGATCAAACATATTTTGGAAAAAACGGTCAAGCCCGACCGTAAAGATTGGTCTTTGAGACTTGTCGATGCTCTTTGGGCTTACCGTACAGCTTATAAAACTCCCATTGGTATGTCCCCTTACCGGCTCGTTTATGGAAAACCATGCCATCTTCCCGTTGAGCTCGAACATAAAGCCCTTTGGGCTATTCGTCAGTTTAATTTTGAGATGAAGGAAGCGGGTTCTCACCGCCGACTTCAACTTAGTGAGCTTGAGGAAATTCGCAACGAGGCATATGAAAGTTCAAGAATTTATAAGGCCAAAATGAAGGAATTTCATGATAAACATATTACTCGAAAAACTTTTGAGCCTAATCAACGAGTTTGGCTTTTTAATTCCAAGTTGCGATTATTTCCGGGCAAACTAAGGTCTCGATGGGATGGGCCTTACACGGTTACCAATGTCTTTCCCCACGGTGCTATTGAGATTCACAATCCCCGTAATGGTTCTTCATTTACGGTGAATGGCCAAAGGCTAAAACCTTACATTGAAGGCTTTGGGAATGGGGATTTGACTCGGGATGGTATGGTGGTTGAGTCCATGGATCTTGAGGATCCCACTTATGAGTTCGACTGAGAACTACCACTACGTCTGGCTGAGGACGTTAAACTTAGCTCTTCTTGGGAGGAAACCCATGTTGTAACCTTAGTTTTTATTAGCTTTTGTCCGTACTTGAATTTTCCGTCCTTCTCGGTCCATTCTTTGATATTCTCCATCATTGGGGACAATGCAAGGACCAAGTTGGAGGGGGTGTTCATTCTTCACATTAATGTCGTTTGAGTTTTTTTTTCTTTCTGACTTGCATTCTTTCTTCTTCCTCATTGGGGACAATGAGAGGATCTAAGTTGGAGGGTGGGAGTTCACATGCATTTCATTTTGATTATATATTTTGCATTTCATTTTGTGATTCTATTATTTTGATTATATATTTTGCCTCTTGTCTTGCAGTCAGCTAGGAAAATTTTCTCATTTCTTGTCTTTAACGGCAATTTCTCAAATATTGTGCATCATAATACCCATGATACTATACTTTGTGCATAAATTATTTCCGAACTTTGAATTAGTTTGTTCCTAATTACACTGCACGTGCACGAATCGATTTGAATTTTATTTGTAGCAGATGAGTATGTGATGAAGATCCTCGTTTAGAGTGGAGATTTATAACCGTTTATGCATATTTTGAGCCAATCTTATTGTTCTGGGGCACAAATTTTCATATTTACTCATTCCAGCTATTTGGTTGTTCGACTGATGATGCATTGTAGTTTTACTTGATTAAGCGCTTATGTGTCATGGATAAATTGTGATCAATTGAGAACATTAAAAAAAAATTGAATATGATTTTAGGCCTTCATTCTGAGTTTGTAAGCCTTTCACTTGGTTTAAGTCAGTCGTATCTCCATTTGTACCCGGTTTTGAGCCGTCAAGTCCATTTTTTCAATTACTTAGGTAGCCGTGGGTTGATCATTGTGTTTTTGAGTCGTCTCGTTTTGTGTATAGTGGTGTGAGCTTGTGAGATGTCTCATGCCGCTTGAAATTGAAGAAACATGATGTTTGCGGTGCAATTTTCTGTCCTCCTATCGATAGGTCTCCAACCCTATCGATAGGCCTATCGATAGGTCATATACCTTATCGATAGGTTACATCCTCAGTTATGAAATCCTGCAGACAGAGCTAAGTCCTATCGATAGGTCTCAAAACATATCGATAGGCCTATCGATAGGTCATATACCTTATCGATAGGTTATATTCTCAGTTTCAACTCCCTGCAGACCGAGCCTTACCCCTATCGATAGGTCCTCAACCCTATCGATAGGGTCAACCCAGATTTTAAAAAAATCTTTTTGGGTCACGCGGGCACCGCCTCTCTTATTTCTTTTTTCTCTTCTTTTTCTTGTTATTTTCTTGTTTTTCCTTCTTTTCTTTTCTTATTCTTTTCTCTCTCTCTCCCGCGCCTTTTCACCTTCAAACCCGTGCGCTTGCTACCACCGCCGGCCAACCGCCATCTCCACCATCATCTCCCCCTTGTTTCGTCCAGTGTAGCACAGCTCCGCCTCTCTCTCTCTTCCTTTCTTTCCCTTCTTCTTCTATTTTTCTCTTCAACAGTGCGTTAGCCACCATTATCGCTACTGCAAATACACCCCCTCTTACTGCCGGCTCTCATCAACATATTTTCCGGTCATAACTCCGGCGAGGCTTCAGGATTTTGGTTTCTTCACAGCTTCGTCAATCTTTGGAATTAAGGTCAGTCTTGTGGTTGTGACGTTTGTCTCTTTGGAGTAGAAATTAAGTTGTTTGATTGGGTTGTGTTTAGAGGGAATTTATTTTTCATTACTGTGATATTGCTGCTGTGGAAAATTTTGTCGTATTGTGTATACTGGGTCTGTGAATTGAGGTTGTGGTGGAAAAAGTGAACGATTAAAAAACTTTGAGAATGGTGCGTCAAAAGCAACCTGCTGTACCCTTAGATAAGGGTAAATCTGTTGTAGTCCATCCGGATCAGCCGGAGAAGAGGCCGGAGACAGGGCCTATCGTTCGAGAGGTACCGCCAGTTAGACCGGCGCGTACGAAGAACCCGTCTGTGGGTAAGGGACAGAGGGTAGTTTATGAGGACAGCACTGATTCGGACAGCGAGTCCGCCTCTGATCCTACTTTCCGACGACCTCTTGGGTCAGATTCTAGGGTCCAGTCTGATGATGACAGTGAGTTCTTTGACCCGTATGAGGTGGACACCGAGCATCCGACTATTGGCATTACTGGGGGCATCAAAAAGCCTCTGACATCTAGGCCCGCCAAATGGTCTGGTACTTCCCGAAAAGAAAGACCACCACCACAGAAAAAACAGAAAACAGAGGTAAAAAGTTGGGCAGATGTGCTGAAGGAAAAGAAGTTCAATGTGGAGAGGTTTGTGGATGCCTCGAAGTTTTTGGAAGAAACACCTCTCGTGACTCATCTGGAGTGGCGACACCTCACAGCTTGGTTGACGAAGGGAAAGGGTTATAAACCCTCTTTAGTGCGAGAGTTTTATTCTGTCGCACGGACACACGAGCGTGATGATGAGATGTTGGTTGCCCAAGTGGGCAAGCGATCAGTCGAGCTATCTGTGGATTGGATTGCACAGTATCTAGGTTGTGAGCGCCCTGTTCCTGCATCCATTACATTTCCTCCTGCTGAGGATGATATTGAGCACCCTCTGTTGACACCAGCCCAGTGTGCTCAGATTGTCTGTGTTGACCCAGCTCGTTACTCCGGGGGCAATTTCACGAGTGGCACTATGAAGACCATCTATGCGGTGATGATCAAGTTGCTTTTATGCAACTTGAGACCTCGAGGGACGGATAGCAACATCCACTTGGATATGATCAGGTTGTTGATAGCTTTTATGGGCGAGGACGAGATTGACATTGCCCATCTGATCTTCAGGGAGATGCGTTCGTTTATCCAGCTTTGTCCACCACAGCAGAACATGCCCTTTCCCCAGATGATTACACAGCGATGCATTGAGGCTGGGTGTAAGTCATCGGAGCAGAGTTTATGGGGAGAGGGACCTATTACTCCAGTCACTTTGACGAGGAGTTTGAGAGCTGCTCAGTCTGCGTTATTGAGGCGTCAGGGCACATTACCAGAGCCACCACAGCTAGCATCTCAGCCAGCAGTTACTGAGACAGTGCCATCTGAGCCTGTCGAGACTACTTCAGGGCCATCTGGGCCAGCTGAGTCAGGGCCATCTGGGCCAGCTGAGACAGGGCCATCTGGGCCAGCTGAGTCTATACCTGCCCATCCCTCCGGTATTGAGGGCTTGTTACTACAGTTAGTGGATGGGCAGAGACAGTTGTTGGAGGGGCAGCAGGCCTTGATGAGGGAGCATGAGCAGATTAGAGCCGAGCTTCAGCGGCAGTCCGCTAGGCAGAGGGTTTTATGGCGTATCCAGCAGGAGCTTCCTCTTACTACCTTTGATTTCTCTTTATTCACGGAGCCTGAGGAGGCTAGAGCTGAGGTCCCAGCTGGGGATGCTCATGTAGATGAGGTTGGACACCATGAGGATGCGGGTGATAGAGCTGAGTAGTTGGTTGGCAGGGTTTGAGTCGGAGTTGTTCTTTTGAGTCTTTTAGTTGAGTGTGTCTAGTTCAGTTTAAGTATGTCTTAGAGTTGTCGGAGATAAGAGACCAGATCCATATGGATGGAAGACTTACCATAGCTAAAATGGTTTATAACCAATTTTTGAAATCAGTTTGTGCATAAATCAAACTAAGGCTTTAGCTACCGAATTTTACTGTGCCTATAGTCTTATAATTAAAACCGTTAAAGACTAAAATTACTGTGCCTAAAGTCTTATAATTTTTGCTCCCAATAGTTAATTGTATATAAATAATTAGAGCCATTAGAGACTAAAATTACTGTTACTATAATTTTTAGATTTAGTGATGGAAATTACTATGGCTATAGTTAATAATAATATTTAAAAAACTAAAATCATTAGGGACAAAAATTACAGTCGTTATAATCATTAGATTTAGCTATAGTAGTTATAGTCACTAAAAAGAAAATTGCGATGGAACTATTAAATAAGTAGAACCATTAGGGACTGATATTACTGTCCCCATAATTTTTAGATTTAGCGATGGAAATTATCATGTCTATAGTTGATAATATTTAAAAAACTAAAATAATTAGGGACAGAAATTACAGTCGTTATAATCATTAGATTTAGTTATAGTAATTATAGTCACTAAAAAGTAAATTGCGATGGAACTATTAAATAAGTAGAACCATTAGGGATCGATATTACTGTCACTATAATTTTTAGATTTAGCGATGGAAATTACTAACTAAAATCATTAGGGACAGAAATTACAGTCGTTATAATCATTAGATTTAGTTATAGTAATTATAGTCACTAAAAAGTAAATTGCAATGGAACTATTAAATAAGTAGAACCATTAGGGACCGATATTACTGTCACTATAATTTTTAGATTTAGCGATGGAAATTACTATGGCTATAGTTGATAATATTTAAAAAAACTAATATCATTAGGGACAGAAATTATAGTCGTTATAATCAGTAGATTTAGCGACATTAATTATAGTCACTAAAAAGTAAATTGCGATGGAACATATAGTGAGAGATAATTTTTTCAACATTAAAACAAAAAAATAGAGTTTTGGCAATGGAAACTTAGCGATGGAAATATTATTGTCCCTAAAAATATGTTTCAGCCACACTTTTAGCTTCCATCCCTAAATTACCGTAGCTAAAAACCAGTTTTCTGGTAGTGGTTCAGGGATGATAACATATATGTATGCGGCATACCAGCATTATTATCATTCCCTTGTAGAAGAACATGTAAATACCTGCAAAACTTGAGCAAGCCCAAGCCCTGCGCACTGGCTCAATAATCATTAAACTAGACTTGGTTCAGGCTAGTGCTTTAGATTGAATTTAGGATGGCCTATGCCCAAGACTAGATCATATATATTAGAGGGTATGCTTGGTGCTTGGGTGATGTGGCATGATCTGGATAGTCTGCACATCACCCGAGTGAAAAGCAGACCATCCAGATCATGCCACATCACCCAAGCAAATCCAAGCCCAAGTAGAGGATCCGGATGCATATTAGAGTGGGCAAATCTTGTCCAAAAGATAATGACAGTGTATGCAAGGCTGCAAACCTTACCATATTGGTACATCACAAAACGGTTGGGATTCAAAAATTATAATTAACAGGAGTGGAAAAGCTAGCTTGTAGGGAATTTTTGTAGGTGATGTAGAACCTGGAAACTGGAACACGCCAATAAGACAATAACTTAAAAACACGTCCTTCGAAGGGATGCAAGTCATCTCTACAAGATCCACACGTGCTTTCAAAGAGTCCTTTGAATGTCCCAAAATATCAAGTCAAGTACTAAATGGGCTATCACATATGTTTTTTTTCTTCCATTTACAGATTTACCCAACTCAAATTGCACCCCCAGGCCCCGTTTGGATGACAAGAATGGGAAGCAGGAATGGATCGAGTTTGATTCTAGTTGATTTTCGTTTCAGCGTGTTTGGATAAATTTAATGGCCAGGAATGGAATTTAAAACTCGAAATGGTGAGGAATAGAATTTCTGTTGTGGGGATATATATTTTCATTCTAGGTTCAGGGGTGGTATTCTAATTCCATGGTAATAGCTGAAATGAAAAAACAGACGTAATACACACTTTGACCCAATACTCACCTCTCTCAACCTCTTATCTCTCTTTGCAACTCCTCTATTTCTCTCCTGGAGCTCTTCTCTCACACACGCACAGCCCTCCTCACATAGTTTTCGGAGCACACAAGTTCACTGCGGTCGGAGCTTTAAGGTTCCTCCCTCCCTCACTTTATCCTCTCTCTTTCATTTGTTCATATCTGATCAAATATGGCTAGATTTATGGCCAAATGATTTGTGAGGAACAAGTTGAAATAATTGTTCATTATTCTACCTAAAGATCAAAACAATTTTCAGATTTTGGTCTATGGCAAATGGGACTTTTAGGTCTTGATATTACTATTGGTGATGGCAATTCAATGAACTGATTTCATTTTCACATAGACTGATAAAAACTAGAGTGAGGGAGTCTAACTAGAGAGAGAGAAAGAAAGAAGTAATGGAGGTAGGGTTCTTAGGATTGGGTATAATGGGTAAAGCTATGTCAATCTGCATCCTCTTTTTATACATAATAACTCTACTTCTCAACAATTTGAGGTGGTGGTGTTCTTAGTTTTGTGATGTCATTATGTGATGCTACTTACTAATCATTGTGAAAACTGTATAAATTTTTTTTGGGTGGAGCTATTGCCACTGCAAAATTCACTCCTTCCACAGAAACTCAAGATTATATTGTGTGAATGTCCATATTTTGTCCTTGTTGAGTAGAACACTAAAACAAGTCAAAACAAAATTTTTTATATTTTGTATGAGGGGGGAACCCAACCTGACAGCCTACCTTTTTGATTTGCCACTTCTCCTTCTTCCTTCTTCGCTGATCTGTAGCCATGATGAAATCCATGGCTGCTTCCCCATCACCACACACTTTCTTGCCCTCATATAATCATATTAGCATTTTCCTCTTGCTCACACACTTTCTTTCTCTCTCTAACCTCTCTTTGATACCCCTCTCCCTATATATTTTCTCTCTCTAAATTAAAGGAGTTCCTGAGAGGTAAAATTATGCCTCTCTTACTTCATAGTTTGTAATTTATATTAATTTTTCAAATAAAAAAAAACTATTGCCCAATATCTGTAAGATTGATTGGGTTGATAAAGCATATCGAAAACACTCAAAACACGTGTGACTGTTTTTGCAACACAATTTTTTTTTGTTAATCTTCTCCGTAATCACATAACTAGGTTTGATCTGGATCTGTCTAATTCTTCTCAAAATATTGGTGTCTTTAAGAGAGCAAGCATGGATTCCATCGCCGCCCCTCAACGCGTTGTTGAGGATTTTTGCCTCAACTGCAAATCCAAACGCCGAATGGCGGAGCCAAGATTTGAAGTTCTCCTAGGCTAATTTTTTTTTTTTTTTTTTGCACTTATTAGCTACGGATTTTTCTCATCGCTACAATAACAATATACGTCACTGTTAGGCTTTAACAATGGTGGGTGAGAGAGAGAGAGAAAGAGAGAGTGGGGAGGGAGACTGGGAGAGAATGAGGGAGGGAGAGAGGGGGGCTGCTTACGTAGTTTAAGCTGGACTCATGGACTTGGCTAATATAGTTGGGCTAATGTTATTGACAATTTTAGTTGGGCAACTTATCTAGTTTAAGTCTTTAAGCTGGACTAATGTTATTGGACTAATGGACTTGACTAATGTAGCTGGACTAATGACTAATGGCTGTGATAATTGTAGTTGGGCTGAAGTGGGGGCTAGCTCAAACTTCTACTGAATGATGTAGAAGTAATTTTTTGTTTGGGGGCTAAGTTACCCGGGCTGCATCCTTAGTAGCCTGCCACTGTACCTCCGCCCTTGCAAACACTACAGTAACATGCCACTCTGCTCCCTCCTCTCTCTTTTTTTTTTTTTTTTTTTTTTTTGCACAACCAAATAACAGAGCATTAAGCTTACAAAACTAATATCATCGGGAAAATAGACGGTGGTAAGGTTGTCACTGGAGGTGCGCGATTAAGGGAATGTTCGCGGCAAAGGAGAGTGACGACTTTGACCGCCGCGGAAGGTAAGTTTTTTTTTGTCGGCAGTAGGGGTTCTATGTTAGGATGGCCAGAGAGGGTTGAAATCAAGATTTGAGAAAAATGAAGATGGTCGTGGTTTGATCGGTGTTGGCGAAGAAATGGATCGCTAGTGAGGGCAAACGCGAGCTGCGAGAGGACCCTAAATCGACGACGTTGGTTAGGGAGCTTGCCGGAGAGATTCATCGAGTATTCGCGGGGAGGCTACTGGACTAATCACATATGAGTTGCTTATTCAAATGGCTTTGATGAGAGAAGGGAGAGGGAGAGAAGACGGAGAGGTACTGGTGAACTTTGACTTTCTTATAACCCTCAAAAGGGCAAAATAGTCCCTCCACTCTACCTACTGTGGCAAGAGTGAATATTGCTGTGGCAATAATGCCACCCAATTTTTTTTTCATACATTTTGTGTTTATGAATGGGTGACATGATTGAATCGTTATTTTCTTTGAAAAAAAAAACAAAAATTCCCATTAAGTCCTCATTTCATAAAACATAACCCCTAATCCTCACCCCATTTTTTCTTTCAATTTTCATGGATGAAGAGAGAGACAAGAGGGCGAGTTGAGAGAGAAGGAACATGAGAGAGAGTGGAGATCGTCGTTTGGAACGCTAGATGATTAGTAGCCAATATTGCCTTATTTTATGCTTTATTTATAGCATTTGGCTTTGCTTCTATCAGTTAATGCTTGCAAACTAGTAGGTATTATGCTTTTGGTGTTTTCCTCCATTGTGCGGGTAATCTTGCATTTCAACCCCGCTTTTGAGGTCTTGTAGAGCAATCTTATATGTCTTGATGATGCTCATAAAGTCCCATGGTTGTGGAAGGAATATTGGAGGAGTTTTGAGGTGATTCTTGAGCTTGTGCAGCAAATCTACAGAGTGGTACCGGTACCAGGAATTAGTGGTACCAGTACCAGCTATTTTTACCCAAGTCAGAAGCCATTTGCACCGGTACCACCAACCCGTGGTACCAGTACCAGACCCCGATTCTGCAGTAATTTCTTGTAATTTATGTTATTTAGCAAGGGTATGATAGTACTTTCATCCATCATTTCTTGTAGCCCTATAGGGGGTATTTAATGGACATTTGCAACGGGGAGAAAGGATCTCTTCCCTTACTTGTAGTTGTAATTGAATCTTCTCTCTTATTTTTAGGAGTAGCTTAGTTTTCCTTCAAGTTTCTTAAGGTTTTAGGTTTTCTCACTTAGTTTAACTTAGGTTTTCAGCTGGTTTTTGTTATTTCTCTCTTGTAAGCTTAGTTTAGGTTACTTTTACTCTTTCATTTCAGTTGTAATGATACATTCTCCTTTGGTAATCAAGTCTTATTCATTTATTGTTCATCTTTATGCATTTATCACCATTCATGGCTAGCTAAACACCAGAAGGTAAGTTCTATGGTGGATTTCCTCTCCAAACCCTAGGTAAATGGTATTCTCTCATCTTATATGCTTTTAATATTCATGGAATGATGTTGAATGCTCTTATATCTTTTGAACTCTTGTGGTGTCATATTCATGACCATTATATGACCAGTAAGTTGTTATATTTTGGTTCTTGAGCACATATGCACACCACTTGTTTGCTAAAATGTCAAAGAGAGTGTTAAGTTGCATTCCATCATTTGTGTTACTAAAATTGAGCTCTTGTTGTTAAATTCTCCAATCAAGACCATAGTGTAAATGGAATCTTGATTGAGCATTGTATGAGAAATCATTTATCAAAGGTTTGGAAGTAATGAACCCATAGGACTCGTCTTATTTAATTCCATTAGTTTTATTCAGCAAATTGTCATCATTTTAGCATAAACAAACAGACAACAATCAAAACCCTCATGATTTTATATTTTCTTTTGTATTCATTGGTTAGCAACACACAAAGATCATTTGAACCTAGACCACTCCCTGTGGGTATGACTTGGGGACCCCGTTAATATTATTGCTTGATGACTTATGAATTCCTACGCCTGGGATTCTAGCATCGCTGTAGACATCCATTTTTAACCATGAGTATGGTCATGAATGGTTGCCTGTGATTAGAATTGAAATAGGGTGTTAAAACCCTAAGTTCCCAGTTTTACCCTTTGTGGGTAATTAGATAGAGGTCATTATCGCATGTAGGTTTTTAAGTCAGATTGAGTCGATTCTTTTTGCATTAGGTTTTTAGAGAGTCTAGGAGCATCCCTGCAAATTTCCATGGCATTCCAAGCCAGGCTTGATAGAAAATAAGGTCTTTTGTGACTGAAGGGCAGTATTGTCCTTTAAATCACAAAAGTCCTGAATGACTGTCGATCCTGTCTCGAATGGTCTCGAGACTTTGGCATGGATATTTAAAGTGTGTTTTGTAGCTAAGTTGATCAGTGGCAAGGTCTGTTGAGCTTTTTGGCTCATGATTGGCTCTTAAGGCCCAAAGGGCACTTTCAAGCCCAGATTAGGGTTTCGACCAGAAGTGATCGGGATTCGATATTTTTATCAAACCAAAGCCTTCAAAGGCTTCAAAACACTTTTCTAAAACATTTTTTAAAACTTGTTTCGAGAAGAAGAAATGATTTCGAAAGCAATCGGTTAGCAAATTTTAAAGTCCTGATTTGGGCCCGGCAGGCCCTAAACTGCTAATCGGTCGACTTTTCCTTAAACCTTTGACCTCGATCAATGAATTTTCACTTCAAACACTTCTTAAAACATGGAGAATCGAATCAAAATCGTTTCGGGGCTTGAATCGTCAAATTTGGACTTAAAACTGGCCCGAAAAGCAGAAAAAAATCGCAACCGGGTCTAAACGGGCTGAACTAGGCCATATAGGGCATTTTTGGGATGGGGGATCGATGGCCGTCCATCTAGGGATGTTCAACTATCCATGAAGGACGGCCAACCGTCCTAGAGTGGATGGTCGTCGATCCTTTTTGCCAAAAAATGTTTACTTCAGAGTTTTTTTCCTGCCAGGACTCTTCCAAGCCCTGCCATGTGTCCAGTTCGGCCATGGGGGAGTTTGGATGAGTTCAAACACCTTGGAAGACTGATTTTGAGCCCTTGGATCATTCCGAAAGGATTCAAACTCAGCCATTGATCAAACGCAGGCCTTCCTATAAATAAAGGGCCCTGAAATCTGTTTCAACACACAGTAAAAGCTTTAGAGAGCTAGTTTGGAGAGTAGAGGCTTGAGCAATTGCACAAGCTTCCCCCATAGCACTGTAGCTTAAGTTTTAGAGTCCTTAAGGTCCTTGGAGTCCTTGGAGCTTGAGGAGAAGGCTTGAAGCAAGGAGGCAGAGAAAGATGTTAGTAGAGTTTTCTTCTTCTTCTTTTTCTTATAGTTTTCTTTTTTATTGCTTTAGTATGCATAGGATCTAGTTCTTTAGTATGCATGATAGGTTAGTTTATTGTTCTTTTAATATGAATAATAGGGATTAGTTTATTAAAATAATTTTCTTTTTACATAATAGGAATTAGTTTTATGCATGCATATTTCTCCCTCTCTTCTTCTCTTCTTCTTCCATTCTTCTTTGATCATGTCATATTAGGATTAGATATTTAAGATTTAGTTCATATCTAGAATACATGCTAGGAAGTTAGGATTGTACATATTATTTTTTAGGAAAGCATATTAGTCCATCTCTTTGAGTCATTTTGCATATTGTTACTATAAAATTAAAGGTTGCATATTAATAGTTAGTGATTAGGTTTATTTATATTATCATTGTGTCTTGATTGGAATGCTATATAAATTGTGATTGAGGGAGCAAGCAAAGGTAAGTCCATTCCCTTGTGATAAAATTGATTGTTTTCAAGCATGATGCATGATCATTTTGATATCTCATACTAGGTTGCATATTAGGTCATTTTCATTCCTTTTATTCTTTTATTTTATGGGTTTTAAACCCACTTTTCGATTACTTATAAATCTGTCCATGGATTTAAAGTGACCTAAAAGTGCACTAAAACTCATTTTTTTGGGTCCAAACTAACTTAGAAACATGTCTAGGTTCCCATAGCTAACCTAGATTGCATTTAGGACATTTACATTCATTGTTCATATACTTGGTTGTATTCTTTAGTGCAAGTGGGAGATTGTTAGAAGTATGCCCTAAAACCAATCCTAAAGGGTATATTAAGTTTCATATTATCATAATTTATGGAAGGTATAACTTATCTAATATGTTCTAACATATATAATAAGGTCCATTAATAAATGATAAGAGAAATATGCATCTCAAGGTGTTGAGATAGAGAGACTGATATTTCTCATATACATCTATTCTAAAAGAGTTCCTACTCAAAGGTTTATTAAAGTGGATATTTAATTAACCGTTTGAAGAGTAGCACAGATTTAAACCAACTCATATGGAGGATAGGTAGTCTTTCCTATCAGTGTAGTGACACTTAGGTTAATCTGTGGGTGCATATTAGAGAATATGTACACTGAACATGATCTACAAAGAATATTCCTATGGTAGTTCTGTCAAAGGAATATTCTAGTGTTATGTCCATTTATTTGGTAGTCCTTAGACCTGAGATGAAAGGTTCTGTGAAAACCACAGACATGGATTCGCAGCGGAATAGGTAAAAACAAAACTTTTTCATTTTATAAAACAATCCATGTTCACAAAACCTCAAAGAAACGATTCAAGCATCGGGTACATGTATATTAAAAACCATACATAATCAAGAATGAATATTCAAACATAAATAACCTTACTTGATTATGTGTTCTTCGATGAAGAGATCCTTCGAGTTTC
>JAESVK010047055.1:0-27646 GCA_017140935.1 Hamamelis virginiana | reverse complement strand
TCCTAGGTAAAATAGAACTCTATTTTTATTGTAATTCTTACAACAAAGAAGAGTCCTAAGTGGGATCAAGTGACCCCCCTAATCCTAGGGTTTCTAGCTAATCCTAGGTTAGTCTAAATACCTAAAACACTAAGATATGCATGCTGGAATTTCTGGAAAATAAATAAAAAATATAATTAAAAGTGTAAACAATGCATGAAAATGTCCTAAATGCAAATCTAAGTTAGCTATGGGAACCTAGGCATGTTTCTAAGTTGATTTAAGCCTAAAAAATGAGTTTTAATCCACTTTAAGGTCACTTTAAACCTATGGACAGATTTGAAAGTAATCAAAAAGTGTACTTAAAACCCTAAAATAATGAATAAAAAATGATAAAAAAGTGTACTAAATGCAACCTAATATGCATCATAATCATACTTCCCATAATTTATTTAATCACAAGGGAAGAGACTCACCTTTACATGCTCCCTCGAACACATTTTATATATCAATCAAACACTCAAAGTAATAAAAATAAACCATGATAAGAATAATACTAATACTTAACTTGAATAGACTAACAACTTAATATAACTGACCTAAACATGCATTCCTATACATTAATAATCCTATCATGCATACTAAAAGAGATTCTAAATATGAATACTTAATCTTAAACACTCAATCCTAACATAGCATGATCAAAGAAGAATGGAAGAAGAGCAATATGCATACATATAAAAATAATTCCTAATAAACTAGCCTATTATGCATACTAAAGAAGTATGGAACCTAAACTATGCATGCTAACAATGAACTGTATCCTATGCATGCATACTAATAATGAACTAAACCCTATGCATACTAAGGAAATGAAAACCTAACCTATCATGATTAAAGAAGAAGAAGAAGAATAAGAAAACAGAACTTTAAACTATAAGCTACTAACCTCTTTCTTTGCCTCCTTACCTCTTGCTTCAAGCCTTCTCTTCAAGCTCCAAGGACTCCAAGGAACTCAAGGACTCTAAAACTTAAGCTATAGTGCTATGGGGGAAGCTTGTGCAATTGCTCAAGCCTCTACTCTCCAAGCTAGCTCTCTAAAGCTTATTCTGTGTGTTGAAATTGATTTCAGGGCCGTCTATTTATAAGGAGGCCTGAGTTTGATCAATGGCTGAGTTTGAATCCCTTAGGAATGATCCAAGGGCTCAAAACCAGTCTTCCAAGGTGTTTGAACTCATCCCAAAGTCCCCATGGCCGAATTGGACACATGGCAGGGCTTGGAAGAGTCCTGACAGGAAAAAAACTTTGATTTTTAGCAAAATAGGCTTAAAAAAATAGACAACCATCCACCTTGGGACGGTTGGCCGTCCTACATGGATGGTTGGCCGTCCCTTGGTGGACGGTCATCCATTCCTCATGCCAATTTTGGCCTATGTGGGCCTATCTCAGTCCGTTTCTACTCGGTTTCGGTTTTTTCGGGCTTTTCGGGCCTGTTTTTAGTCCAAATTTGACGATTCAAGCGCCGAAATGATCGCGATTCGATTCTACATGTTTTAAGAAGTGTTTGAAGTGAAAATTCATTGACCAAGGTCAAAGGTTTAGGGAAAAGTTGATCGATTAGCCGTTTAGGGCTTGCCGGGCCCAAATTAGGGTTTTGAAATTTGCTAACCGATTGCTTTCAAAATCATTTCTTCTCCTTAAAACAAGTTTTAAAATGTTTTAGGAAAGTGTTTTGAAGCCTTTGAAGGCTTTGGTTTGATAAAAATATTGAATCCCGGTAGCTTCCGGTCGAAACCCTAATCTGGGCTTTGAAAGGGCCTTTCGAGCATCGAGAGTCAAATATGAGCCAGAAGGCTCCACAGATCTTGCCAATGATCAACTTAGCTACCAAACACACTTTAAATATCTATGCCAAAGTCTCGAGACCATTCGAGACAAGATCGACAGTCATTCAGGACTTTTGGGATTCAAAGGACAAAACTGCCCTTTAGTCATAAAAGACCTTATTTTCTATCAAGCCTGCCTTAGAATGCCATGAAATTTTACAGGGATGCTCCTAGATTCTCTAAAAACCTAATGCAAAAAGAATTGACTCAATCTGACTTAAAAACCTACATGCGATAATGACCTCTACCTAATTACCCACAAAGGGTAAAACTGGCAACTTAGGGTGTTGACACCCTATTTCATTTCTAAACATAGGCAACCATTCATGACCATACTCATGGTAAAAAATGGATGTCTACAGAAGCCCTTTGTTGATGTTCATGGCTTCGCCAGTGAATATCAACGAAAAAAGACATCCCATTTTTGCCGTGACAAAAAAGGGATAATTGAACCAATTACTTACCTCAACCATCAAAATTATCTTGAAAGCTTCGCTTTAAATTCTTTCTTCCTAGAAGTCTCACTTCTAGTTATCTCAAGGATTTTCAATCCTTTTGGAAATTTCATTTCCAATCATCATAAAAATTTAGGAGTCTTCGAATTTCATTTCTAGTCAACTTAAGGATTTTCAATACTTTTGGAAATTGCATTTCCAATTATCATAAAAAATTGGGAGTCTTCGACTCACTACTAGAAATTTCATTTCTAGTCAACTTAAGGATTTTCAATTCTTTTGGAAATTGCATTTCCAATTATCATAAAAAATTGGGAGTTTTTGACTCATTATTAGAAATTTCATTTCTAGTCAACTTAAGGATTTTCAATCCTTTTGGAAATTGCATTTCCAATTATCATATCATATCTTAACATCATCCATATATCATTCTTATATACATTTCATGTATATTTCATCAATTTCACAAAGACTTATGGATTTGGGCCTCCAAAATGGGCTTTTCTCATTAGCCACCTTTCATGAGTTCATCCACCTTTATAATCTCCTTCATGGGTCTCACAAGCTCACCATATCAAATGTATTCATAATCATTTCATGATTACAAACTTGTTTACACAATCTTTTCATTCATTCATTTCTATATCTCATGGTTTTCAACCAAAAATTCATCATTTTATGTGAACTTTCCTATTCACAATTGCTCAATTCTCATTTTTGTATGCATTAATTCCTCTTTATTTCTTATCAACTCATCAAATATAATTCAATCTCAATCAAATGCACTTTCCTAAATCAAATTTTGAAAGAAAATGAGTCAAAATTGATCAAAATAGGCCAAAATAGTCAAAATTGGGCCTAATGGGCTTCAAAAACCCAACAAAAGTCATCAAGAATGGATGACCATCCACTTAAGGATGGCCAACCGTCCAAGGTGGACGGCCAGCCGTCCCTTGGTGGACGGCCACCTGAGCCATCATCCCTTACTTAAGTGCTTTAAGCCCTCATTTGCATATCTCTTCAAATTTCTCCTAATTTGGCACTTTCTCTCTCTAGAATTTCTCATTTTCTCTCAAAATTCATCCTATTTTATCCAAATCAAAACTCCAAACACCTCTAGTGTTGCTATTTATCTTGATTTTTGAATCAAAAACCTAGGATTTCATCCTCTTGATTACAAATTTGGGGATTCAAAACCCAAATACACATATACCCATTTTCTTCAAGTTCATCCTCTACCTATACTCATGGCAAATAGGTATGAATCAAAGTACCCATATATGAAGATGAAGAGTGACTGTTATGCAATCATGCCGTTTATTATGCGATAATGCGGTTCATTTTGGTAATTCTTAGTGTATATTGGTAGTGTAATATTAGTAGTTTATATTTAAGCCATTATTTTTGACCTTGCAGGATAAATGCGTTTTTGTTGAGTTAAAAAGAACTTAAAGAAGCAAGGAAGTTTTGAAACAAGTTGAGACTCGTTTGTCAAGTCCAGAAAAGCTCCATTATCGATAGTTGTATATGCAATTATCGGTAGATTCCCCAACCAGCTGCAGCAAAGTAAGCATTCCAACCCAGCCATCAGTAATTATCGATAATTGTATTTTCAATTATCGGTAGTTACAGCTTGTAAAGCTGTGTAAGAAGAGCCATTACCGATAATTGTCTTCCTAATTATCGGTAATGGGCGCCGCCTTAGCCAAAATATCTCGAGTTTTCTGACTTTTTGAAGGGCAAAATTGTATTTCCTTAGTCTTGTATATAAGCAATTTTGCCCTGATCTAAAGGAGATATGTAATTTTCATTAACATAGAATAGAATTAAGGTTTTGTAAGTTTTTCTTCTTCTTTTTAATCTTCTATTCTTCTTAACTTAGATTAGTTTAGCTCATGTTTTAGTTTTAATTTCATCTTGTAATAGTATCATTATTTAGTTTTAATCTGTAACAAGTACTCAGTTTAAGTCAATTTCAGTTTATAGAAGTTAATTTCATATCTCTTAGTTTAATTTATGCATTAAAGATTATTCAATTTGCTTTCAATCATTATGAGTAGCTAATTATCAACTGGAATGAAGAGGGATACTTGATTTATATCTGTTGTATTAATTCTCACAAATAACTTAACTAGACAGATTTGGATATTCATACTAAACATAAAATTTATATATAATCCATAAGGAACTGTCAGCTTTTACCATCTGTTGACAGGAGTTCTTGCCACAGGTAGTTCTTAGCATTTAAGGCGTTCCAAGTGTATGATGTCTGCATTAAATTGTTATTTATAATGAATATCCTATTTCTTGAATAGTTGGTTAAATTTCTATTGTAAAATTTTCCATCCAGGTCACTCTTCAGTGTAACTGAGATGAGTAAAAATTGTGATGAATTAATACTAATGATATAATCAAGTTGAACTCTAAATTCCAGTTTGTCTATATTTCAGTAAGACTATAAACAATCCTTGTGTATTTTACACAAAAACAAATCTCAATCCACCAATTAATTTTCTTTCTTTTATCTACTTTAAACAACTTTTGGAAAGGATTTTCGTGTTTCTCTCTGACTGCTTATCCCTGTGGACACAACCATGAGACTCCATGAAATATTATGCTTGCAACGGTAGATCCTACGCTTGGGATTGAATTGCACTTTATACGAGCAAGCAAAGAGCTACAAAGCACCTTCTCATGATCCCAACAACTCAAGCTTGTTATTGGAGCCTAATGATCATCTCTCTCACATCCATACCCTACAAGAGGTAAGCTTACTTTCCATGATCTTTCTTTGAATCATTGATGTCTAGATGCTTCAATATTGATCTTTGGATATTGTTTGATGACTTGTGTTCATGAAATTTGTATTTGGCAAAGCTTGGGAGCCCCATTTCACTAGCTTCATAAGCTTGAAATGTTGCCCACCAAGTGTTTGATAAAATTCCCAAGAGACTAGAATTTGATTTTTTTTTTTATTTAAATTTCTCATGCCATGATTCAAATATGTTTCAAACAACATTTGGATACTTTCAAAAACTTCATGACAAGTTTTCACAATCATTTTCAAAAATGTGCAAACTAGGTGTTTGATAAAATGCCTAAAGGTAGGCAACTTCAATTTTTTCAAAGCAATTCATCGTATCACTTCTCATGTCATGATTTAAATGTGTTTTAAACATCATTTGAATATTTTTGAACTATCATGAAAAGTTTTCGTAATTATTTTCGAAAATGTGCACATTAGGTATTTGATAAAATGTCTAAAGGGGGCAATTTTCAATTTTTTCAAATAAAATATTTTATCATGCTTTTTCAAATATTTTCAAAATAATCATATCATGATAAGTTTTCAAAATACTTTAAGTAATGTACATATCAAAAATTTTCATGAATTAAGACTTAGCTTATTTTTCAAAACATTATTGCATAAAGTGTCATTTTCATGACTTTTAAATAATTTTATTTCAAAACTTATGCTAAGTATTTATTTCATGATTTTCAAAATTCTATTCTCTTAGTATTTTTATTTCCAATTCTATTTTCATGAAAAGAAGGGCATTTTAAATGAATTATGCTAATTCTTGATGTAAAATTGAAAATACCAAAATTAACTACATTAATTGTGGTATATATTTTTTGAATAACTCACAATTGACAAACCATTTGGGAAATAAAATTTGAACATTTTTTTGAAAATGTGTCATTTTGTGAGTTAATTTTGTATTCTTGATTCAAAGAATTAGCATAACTTATCTTTATACCTCTAATCCATTAATCTTTATCTTTACAGCCAGAGTTCGACATCAGAACTCGGTCGTCTTTACAGGGCATTATTAGATGGTGGGTTAAGATGAATACTCTCCAACCATATGTCAAAGCCACTATCCGAAGGCTTGGTTTTGGAGACTTCATCGACTCACTGTGGGTTGATACCATGGACAGACAGGCTCTGATGGCCTTATCTGAGCTTTGGTGGGACACCACTAACACATTCCATTTCGAGTTTGGGGAGATGACTATGATTCCTCTTGATTTTACCATGATCACAGGACTTTCCATTGGGGGTCGCCCTTTGGATTTTTATAATGATGCAAGCAAAAACTTGGCTTATCTAAACACTTATCTTGGGGCAGCTGATATAGAGATTGTGAAGAGATCAGTTCGCCGAAATACTCTTCTTACCACATTTAGCAATATGCCTGAAGGGGAAGATCCCGATCACATCGTGCGGGTTTTCCTTTTGTACCTATTTTCATGCACTCTTTTTGCAGGCACTGCTGATTTGACACATCTAGGCTTCCTTGCTAGTTTGGAGGATATTGATACCATTCCTCAGTATAACTGGGGTGGTGCTGCCTTGGCCACCATGTATAGGACCATGTGCTGTCGGTCTCGAGGGGTATGCACTGACTTTGGAGGCATGGGATTTGTCTGGGAGGTATACTTACTTATTTTAAGAAAATATCATAAACTTCTCTCTACTCATCTTCTAACAATGCACATATTCTGCAGGTATGGGCTCATGAGTACCTCGACCTGAATAGCCTCACCTTGATTGCTAATGACCTTTCTTGGCCAACCCTCGCTCGATATGCCCCAGATCGGCCAGTGAGTGCCATCGCCCATAGGCATGATTATGCTTACAGTCGTGCCTTTCTTGCAGGGTTGCGTTCTAATAAGGTAACCATCTTTATTTCTGCTTTCCTCTCTTAATGCTCAAACTTTCTCTAATATACCCTGTCCTCAGATTTGGTGGAACCTTTGGCGTCATTAATTGGAGGGGTAGCATGCATGCTCGACTTAACTCTGTAATTGAGATGTCACATAAGAGAATTCTGTTTGAGGGGCCTTCTGGCAGGTACTGGTACCTTGGGGAAAGAGTGCGTGCTCAGCTTTGTGGGTCTTATTCAATTGCTCGTGTACCTCATGCACCTCCTCCCTCTATGAGGCACACTGATAGGTTGACAGACCATGCCTTAGCAGACGCCATGGCTGGTGTATTTGCGGATGCTTTCCATCGTCCGCTTGAGGATTATCGTTCATTTTGTCAACACTATTTGATGCGTCCCTTAGTATCGAGATTTCCCCCTACTGAGGTATCATGCTCTCTCTTGATAGCCTTGCCTTTTTTCTATACATTATTCCTCATAAATCTTTATTTGGCAAGGTCGTCGAACCCGAGGACATGCTTCCCATCCTACAGCTACTGCGGCTCCTAGTGAAGGCGAGTCTTCATCCTCTGCTCCTTCTTTGCCACCTGTCCCTTGGCAGGTGCAAGTCATTGAGGATGACAACTTTGTTCAAAGACCAATCACTCGAGTGCCTTATAATGAATAACCACATATTGATCATTCTTACATCTCGGTAATCATCATACTTTCACTTTTTGTCATATGTAGCTTTCTTTTTTTTAACATTTTGAATCTTTCGACTTTTCAGGTGCCTGTATCATACACTGAGGAGTGGTTGGCATATAGTGCATCATTGACTAGGGAACTTCAAAGAATGAATCTTGATGCACATAATGCGAACATAACTGCACAGGTAACTCTCTCTACTCTTTCAATCACTGATGATTTCATTCTTCACCAATCTCACCTATGCTTCATCTTCACAGGAGCGCCATGGATCGAGAGAGGATCACGAGGCATCGGGTTCACGGGGAACGAGGAAATCATCCCGGCGGAGATGATTTTGTACTGTTAGGCCTATATGAGGCCTGCTTAGGATTTTCTATGTAACTCTTTCTCTATGTATGCACTAAAAAACCCTGATTATTATGTAATTTTATCCTAATGAGAATACAAATATGTTTTAATTGCTTTTTTGGTTCAATTTTAACCCGAAAATAGGTCAAAACTGACAAAAATTGAGCGAAAAGTTAAACCGGGCGTCAAAAAGTCTTGAAAAAGTCAAAATTAGGCAAAAATTGGGATCATCCATCCCTCCATGGACGGTTGGCCGTCCTTTGGGGGATGGTCATCGACCCTGGTTCCTATTTTTTGACTATTTTGACGTTTTTTTGACTTTTTGAGTGTCCTACTTCGCCTCTAACTAGATTTCTTTGCCAAAAGCTATAAAAACACACCTCTATGCTCACTTTCATCACACTAAACACAATGAAAGCTCTCAAGTTGATCATCAACCTATTCATAGCAAGAATGCGAGCAGAAGACAAGAGGGTGTTCGCACGATTCGGCTTGACTTCGTGGTTCTTTATCTGTCATGTGAAGCTTGAAGACAAGATTCTCAACTCTGTGATCCACTTCTGGGACTCTCATCTTCATGTATTTCATTTCAACTATGAAGAGGTATGTCCTTTATTTGAAAAGTTTTGTGCTTTGATGAATATCTCTATTAATGGTCCTTTCATATTTCCTACCATTCGTCGAGGTTATTTCCAAACCTTTTCTTCTCTCTTTGAACTCTTGCCTAGGGAAACTTCTTCATATATCCATGAAAACTCCATTGATCTTCTCAAACTAGCTTCATTTTTCTTGAGGGAAGGGGGAAAACCATTAGCTCTTCATAGGCCTACCCTGTATGCACTCGCCTTATGCGTAGTAGGTTGTTTTCTTGTTTCGAACGGAACCACTTTCATACCTATTGAAACATGTGAACTTATTCTGCCATTGTCAAAGTCTCGTAACATCATCCCCCTGGTGCTAGTTGAAACTCTAAATGGGCTTGACCACTTTCACTCCAACTCTGCTTCTTGCATTAGGGGTAGCCCCATTCTCTTTCAGATGTGGTTGGTTGAGAGACTCAAGCTGATTACTCCTTGTGATGGGCCTAAACACTTGTCCCATAACTACTGTTTGCGTAAGCTTTTGTTTCTTGAGCGTCGCTCGATTCATGATATGATCATCTTCTTTCTTCTCTGACTTGGAGAGATATTCAGTGGCATGTGGCCATATGGGACTGTGGTGAAGAGTATGTATTATACACTTCGGGATGCTGTCAGGTGAAGCTTATGGGCCTAAAGCATACATCATTTTAATGGGATTCTCGTGTACTTCCCCAAATGGGTCGTGCTCAAATCAATCTCCATATCAAAGGGCATGTTCATGGGGTAGAGGTGGCTACTCATTCTTTGGTATCTTGGGCTATGAAGAAATGGGCTTCAGGTTTATGTTTGAGTCAAGTAGGGGATTACAACGGGTCTTTTAGGCTTGATGGGGAGTATCGGGCTTGGCTTAAATAAGACTTGGGTTTTGGCTTAAATAAGACTTGGGTTCAAAGGTGCAGGTTATGAAGGATAAGGTTCAAAGCCTCATTTATGATTCTTGAATTACAGCTCAGTCAGCAGGTTTGTCACTTCCACCAGATGCATTACGAGTTAGGACAACTAAGAGAAATAGGGAAAATGAGAATGAAGCCCAATCCCGCGGAGCGAGAAGGACTTAGAGTAGATTAGGGATTATATTTTGTTACTTTTCAAAACAATGTAAGATTTGAAGAAAGTAGGAATTATGGATACATATGGCATGTAATAAATCTTTCAAAAGGTTTCTACCCTTTATGGATGAATAAATATCATTTTTATTAAAATCTCAACAAATATCCCTTATTAATTACAATTGAACCAAACTCTTGATGTTATTACAAGAAATAGACCGCATCCAAGGTAACTTTATGGGCTGCCTACGTATCCCCGTCCTTGATACAATGCTTTGTCATTTTTCTCTAACTCTTTGTGATATTTGGGGAATCAGGTCTTCGTAGTTCATGAATCAAATTGAAGAAGTCAACTTTTTTTATTTGCTCTAACTTTTGTCTAAGTAGCTTTTTCAAGTTTTCTACTTAGCGAGCTTGATCTTTTTTTTATTTGAATACCCTAACTTTTGCCTAGGCAGCACTTTCAGGTTTTCTACCTAGCGGGCTTGAGTTTTTTATTATTATTACTTTTTTTATATGTGATACTTCTTCAATTGATCCAAATTGGTAGGTTGAGAGAATTCATTCCCGTCAATGTCTGCGATCTTCACGGCTCTACCTGACAGTATTTCTCTGATGATGTAAGGGCCTACCCATGTGGGCTTGAACTTTCCTCGCGGGTCATGAATTGGTGCTCGGATCTCTTTTAGTACTAAATCCCTTTTCTTCAATCCTCTGTGCTTCACTTTCTTGCCAAACGCCTTGGTTATTCTTCTTTGATACCCCTGAATGTGGTAAAGTGCCCTTAATCGTCTTTCATCTAGTAAAGCTAACTCTTCATACCGGTTCTTTACCCATTCTACCTGATCGCTTCAGAGAACAAGGGAGATTATTCCTTGTTAGTGATCAAGATTAATATATTTATAAAACCGCGTGATTGTTAATTTCAATTCAATTGCGACTAGTGAGCACGGGTGTCGAACCACTGGGAAAATGCAGGTTTATAATAAAAGACTATTAGAATTAATTAAAGTGAAAGAATAATGTCAAATTAAGTTGGTGGTGAAAAGTGCTCCGATTGGGTCGAAGCGAAAATACAGATGTGGACCAGCCTCGTGGACGGGGCTTAAGTGTATGTCCACATCATCACCGGGCGATGTGATTAGGGGGGTTTAGAAAACAAACAAAGGAGTCGCCACCTTATTTTTAAGGAATAAGGAAACCATAAAAATATTTTATTTTCAATAAAACAAAACAAACTCCATTTTCAATGAAAAGACAGTCTACAAACCGGAGTTGGATCCGGGGGCTAGGTTACGACGTGGGAAGGTTCCAAGCTTTCACTTGTAGGCACCCACCTCGCCCTAATTAAAGGACTTTTAATTTATTTGGGCTATTTAAATCCTTAATGCAAACAATCCTAAATAATCTAATCAACCAAAAAATAGTGATATAAATGCATTATCTACATTAGTTATATTAATAATAATAAAAAAATATATACAAACAAACCCTAAGAACCTAGGACACCCTACGGGCATCCTAGGGCGGACTTGAGCCCTATTAGCGCCTACGTAACTTACTAGTATCACCTAGTAAGTATCAAAGTCCACGTAGTTCGACTACCCTAGGACTCTCCTATTGTAATCGATCACATCATCAAAGGTATTCAACCTAACTCAAGACTCTAACTTCGAGAGTTTTTGTTTGTTTAAAATCATTTATTCAAAATCATTTCAAATTAAAAGACTTTCTTAAAATCCAAATATTCTAAAACAATTCTTATCTTTAGAATTCAATTCCAATTAAAATTTTTTTTCAAAGATTTTCAAGAAAACAAATCATATGGGAGGAATTTCATTCCAAGGTAAAAAATCTTTAAAACATTTCAAATCTTTTGAAAATCAATTAATAATCAAATATCTCATAAAATCATATTTATTTCATAAATATTGCATCAAAAATCTTTTAGGAAATCTCTCGAAGATAGACTCTTCAATCAATTGAAACACACAATTCAAATCATGATCTTTACAACAAAGGAAATTCCTAGGGAAGGTCAAGTGACCTTACTAGCCTAGGGTTTCTAACTAGCCCTAAAGTTAATCTAAAGACCCTAAAATACTAATGCAATGCATGCTGAAATTTAAACAAATAAGCATATAATCAGTTTTAAAAATGCATGAAAATGCCCCTAAATGCACACTAATTAATCTATGTGAACCTAAGCATATTTCTAAGTTGGATTTGGCCTCAAAATGATTTTTAGAATAAATTTAAAGACATAAACAAATCTGGACAGATTTGAATATGTACATTAAATTACTCTAAAAACCATGAAAACAAAGAACAAAAAATGTGAAAATGTCCTAGCATGCTTTCTACATGAATATTTTAAATTACTATGCAAAAACATGTCAAAAATTACACTAAAATATACTTAAACGATTAATTTAAACACAAGGGAAGGATCTCACCTTTGCACACTCCCTCGTACACATTTCATATATCCAAACCATCAAATCAATATCACAAGGGAAGGATCTCACCTTTGCACGCTCCCTCGTCCACATTTTTTATATTCAAACCATTAAGACCATGGCAAGCATTCAAATTGTAACGCCCCAACCTAACATCCATACCGACCCTTCCGGATAGGTCGACGCGTGTCAAGATAGAGGTACAACCTGTCCTGCTCATTCGTATTTCCGCATGAGATATAAGAAATGAATATATATATATATATATATATAACAAAATGAAATGTTATGTTCACACATTATGACCCATTCGTCAAATATAATACACTTAGGAAATCATATATATATTGCCAACATCCCTGGCAACTGGGCTGTATCATAGATCAAAAGTATTCTAAATAACTGAATATAACTTAATAAATTTCTCACGAGATATGTATGACCAAAGCAGGTAATAACTATGCAGCTATCCACCATTTCCAAAGCAGCGTATTATGCAAACCAAACATGTACCCCGAGTCAACCTGAAATATACTGCAATAAAGCAGGGGTGAGCGTCAACGTGCTCAGTAGGGATAATATGACCTCTACGCATTAATAACAATATAGTGATACATGGAATATTCATATGAAGTTTACATTTCAAGAATATTAAGGTTTTATACACCAATTTAGTAAACAGTAATTTTAGAGCAGCGTGGACTTTCAGTGAAAAACCATAGTCTCCAGAGTCAGTAACAATATCAGTAGCCAGTAACCAGGCGTATGCCTCGCATGCGGAATGTCCCATCGCATGTGGACAATAGCCCAAAAAAAACGTCCTAGTCCATAGCATGGCACTATACGTCACCTCGCGGGGCCCAAAGTATATAGATATAATGCTCAAATCACGCGCAGGTCCATAGTATACCCATCGGTATGGAGTTCGGCCCGATTGGCATATGCGTCACTTCGTTAGGTCCCTAGCATATCCAATCTTGGACTGAATTATATTATAGGGCTGTTGATTCTAGGCTAACAAACCTGTAGCTCAACCGGGCTACTATTAAACCAGGTCGGGGACCGTAGTCACTGCCGCACCCAAAATATAACCGAAAGGGGCCATGGGCCCCAGGCCCCCAATGATACAATTCAGTCCACAATCATGTATATATATAATAATGCATGTCCTGAAAGATATAACTAATCATCATGCCATGTCCACCGAGATGAGGCCGGGACCTTAGTCGCACTGCCGCCAACATCCTCGCGTGGTAGTATCTCATCTCAAGAACCAGGATCCATCGTAATGAGATTAGGGGAGCAAGCTCAAGCCTAAACCTCTGGCACGCATGGTATCCAATATATATAGTGACCCGGAACCCATAAGCAGGCGTTCCCTTTTTATATACAAAAATTTCCAGAGCCTCAGCTCAAAACAGATATAAAACCAGTTTTCCAAATCATAGTCTTTCCAAAATGATGGGAATGACTCAAGTTTAAACAAATCCACTTTCTCTGTACATGAACCTTTTTAAAAGATAGGGCATTTTTGAATATCAATATCATGTATCACGAATCAAAGTAGTTTAGTTTAAAACCCTATCAGCTTTGTTCAGTAAAACAGTTAATAGGAAAGGCCCATTCCCATATGTATAAACGATTCACCGATTGTAAACATTTCTACGTAAAACCTTTCTTATAGTTCATAAAATTTGCCACACAAGTTTTACAGTTCATAAACAAGTGTATTCCATGTATCTAGTTGACAGTTCAGATATAAAACAGGGTTCGTGATTCATATCATTCTCATAACAGAATAAAATAAGGAGTAAGGTTCGCAACCGTCATTAAATCATAAAGTTCAGTATGTGTTTGGAAATATACAGTGTTCTCATAACAGTTGTAAATTTGACATATCATTACCAACGGTAAAAGGTTACTTATCCCTACCTCAATATAGCTGTGTTTTCCAACCCTTGTGGCTCCACGAGCCTCCCAGTGCAATGTTTGATGCACCCAATGCAAGTGATCCTCCAAAGGACCCAACCAACACTGATAAACAATCAACAATGCATGCAAGAAGGATCAAAAGAAAGTATAAGCATTCACAGTTCAAAAGCAAAGCAAAATAATTCTCAGAATTGCTCACTCGCGACCATAAGGATTTAAAACCCCAAAATGTCAAACCCAAGACACTAAAACTTATGAAATATATCCTCAGCTGTGTCATATTACCACATGTTGAATTCCATGGCCAATCGCAAAGCGGATTTGAGGATATAGGCCAAAGAAGACAAAGTGCACACACGAGGGGCAATTTTGGTATTATCAAAGTAACTCTCTCTCTAAAAGGAAATTCGACCCCAAAACTATAAAATTTAGAAACTAGATGGCATAAGCTTTTCGTACATATAAAGTACGTGAAAATCGGAGTTCATATGCAAAAGTTATAAACGTTTGAAATTCGAAGTACAAAAATTATCAAAAAGGGCCAAAATAATAATGGTAGGGGCAATATGGTAATTTGGCCATTAAAGGGGTTGTCTTCTTCACGAGGAACCCACCTGCTACCAAGCTTTTGCACTTAAAAATATATATATATATATATATATTCAAAATGAAAACAAGGTCATAAGATTTTATTAAAACTATAAATCAAAGGTCAAAATCTTAGTTTATATATGTGTATATATATATATATATATATATTAAAAACCCAAAAAAAATATCACAAGACTGCCACGGCTGGAGTTTGCACAGCCATGGCTGCCGTGGCTTCAACATTCAAAATGCTAGCTTGAAACAAAAAGGAAAACTCACCTGATGATCCTCTTGTTTCATGCAGACTTTAAGTAATTTATACTATGCACTAAACTAGAAAATAAGTCACCAAAAATGAGGAAACCAAAGGTATGCACAGTCCGAAAATACCAGCTAAAAAAACAGAGCACCATGAGACACGTCCAAGATGAATTAATGCTATTAACAGATTTAAGAAAAAAAAGAGCAAATCTCAAAAAGCCAGGGTTCATAGATTATTGGTCCATAAGCATGTGCATGACAGCTACAAATAGGGACACCAATATGTTAATTACACAAATGGGCTTTTCTTGAAGATCTATACAATTTCTAAAATCTAAACAGAAGCAGGGTTTTCAATTCTAACTCCACTGCTGCCTCATTAGTATACTCAGAACACAACATCGAGGTTAAATGTGAACTAAAACATATAATGTTAATGGCTGGTTGCAAATTCAGTTAAGAAACAAATAGTATGGAAAGGAACATTTGTTAGGTATGCTTGAACAAAACTATTTAAAAAAAATGCATGCCTATCAAATTGTTCAGAAATAACATTATAACCTGCAGCAATCACCGTATACTGGCAAACCAAAAAGTGCAAGTCCATCCAGTTGGACTTAGTTATAACTTATAAATGCAGTTGAAACAAATTTAGGATTTAATGGGGACTCCCGTGGGTCACCACCTTCACAAAATTATTCAAAACTCAAAATTTTAAATCATCCAACCCACTTGCAACTTGAAAAAAAAAGAAATATTCTCATAACAAAATCACTACATGCAGAACCAAAATGATCTAGATTGAATATATAAGCTCAAAATAGAAACACATAACACATGCATTTGATTTTTGTTCAGCCCTGAAATGGCAGCTCAAAACAGGGGCTTCCAAAAAAACAAATTTAAGTTTCAAAAATGCCACAAATCAGCCATGCATGCTCGAATCAAACCCCAACACACCATCACAGAGATGTATCCCTCACATGCAAACCAAGAATCAAGTAATCCACCATTTGAAAGTTTGATTTTTGGAACAAAGCCCTCCAAACACACGAAAGCTCAAGGTCCGGATCATGAAAAGCTCATTAAAAATTTGCATGCATGCTTGTAAAAGTTCATGAATCTCAAATAAACCTTGCATGCAAGATGGATTCTTTTCAAACCCAGTAAACAGTGGCTACCCGAGATATTTCTGAGAAAAGAGATGGAAAAAAAAAAATTTAAGTTCTAAAGCTTGACCTCACCTCAAATGGAAGAAGAGAAGCTTTCCGGCGAGGGATCCGGCAAGGGTCCGGCCACCACCTCACCCCCAGCAGCACTCTCTCTAGCTCTCACTATACTCTCGGCCCTCTCTTTCAATTTACTCAAACTTCACAACTGAATGTGAAGAAAGGGGAAAGCAGCCACGGGTTTATAAAAGAGTAAGTGGGGACTGCTTTTGCAAATTTGAAAAAAAAAATTTAATTTGTTAAATTTACAAAAAGGGGCCTTTGGTTTATATAAAACTTTGAAATCACCCTCAACACTTAATATAATTTCAAATTTTTGAAACTTCTTAATATACAAGATACCCCAAGCTTATTAAAATAATACAAATAGAACATTAAAATTTTTGGGGGATATTACACAAATAATCATAAAAGCACAAATAAAAAGACTCAAGACTCATCACATATTAAAATAACATATTGACATACTCATATTACCATTAAAATCACTAATCAATTATCATGAGATTCGAATAACAACATAAATATATCAACATTTACTCTAAACATGCTTACACATAAAATAACAACAAATCTAACCCTACTCATGCATGCATACATAAAATCACGATAAAACTAACTAATCCTAAACATGCATACTAACATAAAATAATAACAAAACTAATCCTAAACATATTTAACCACATAAAATAACAAGAAAACCTAACCCTAACATGCATACTCACATAGAATAATGATAAAATTACTTCTAATCATGCATACGTACATAAAATAACAAGAAAACTAACCCTAACATGCATACTCACATAGACTAATGATAAAATTACTTCTAATCATGCATACGTACATAAAATAACAAGAAAACTAACCCTAACATACATACTCATAATAAAACTAATTAACCTTAGGCATACATCCTAACATAAAATCATAAATGAAACTAATGAACCCTAGACATGCATACTAACAACAAAACTAACTTTAGTCATGCAAGCTTCATTAAACAAACACCATGTAATAACCAATATTATTCTACATATGCAAACAACTAAGAAAATATACATCTTGAATACATGAGGGTGGAGAAACAAAAAGGATTTTCATGAAACTCAATCAAAGAACAAGACCATGGTTGAGTATTTACCCTTCAATCTCCTTCTTGGCTACTCTTCTCCAAGCTTCTAGCCTTCGATTCTTGCCCTTTCAATGGTGTAAAGATGAAGGTCCAGATCTGTAGCCTCCTCCCCCAAAACCCTAAAATTCTCCTCCTCCTTTTGAACCTCCCCCTCTAACTCTATAATGAAGCATATATAGAGTTAGGGTTTAAAACCTTGAATGGTTAGGATTTAATCTTTTAAAAAACGATCCTAGGGCTTAGAACAAATCCTCCTAGGGTTTGCAAGTTGAACCAAGTTCGAATTTTTCCCAAAAAATCAAGTCAAATCGGCCAACATAGGTGAAAAATTCCAAAATGGCAAAATTGGCTCGACCATGCTGGTGACCATCCTAGCCTGGACGGCTGGCCGTCCTGGGCTGGACGGTTGGCCGTCCTAGCTAGGACGGTCACCGTAGTGACTTCCCAAATTTGTTCCCCAAATTCTAGGGTTTGCATATTTTGGCCATATTTTGGTCAAATCTGATCCAAATTCGATGGTTCAGGGCTCAAAACGACCGTGTTTTGATCCTCCACATTTTTAGAATGTTTTTGGGTTAAAATCAATTGACCATGGTCAAGAGTTTTAGCAAAAAGCTAACCAATTGACCCGGTTGTGCCAAAATTGGTCATATGACCATTCTTTGTTTTGTAAAATTGATCAATTAGGCTTGCACCACTTCTAAAAACATGGTTTTAATATGAAATTGGTACTTGAAAACATGATTTGAAAATCTTTTATTTTGGTGAAAATGACCAATTCACGATCGATTCGAACAAAACCCTAATTCAGCTCATTCTTTCCCGTGAGATCGATTTTAGGCGAATCCATCCCAACCATTCAAAGGCTCAATTGACACATCAAATACACTCCCCACATCCATATAAACCTCATGAAACAATCCATTTCGAATTCGAAGGTCATTCGGAAATTATACGAGAAAAAGGACGAAAATGCCCTTCAAGTCGCAAAAACCCTAATTACCTATCGAGCTCTCATCAGAATGCCATTAAAATTACAGGGATGTTCTAAAACACCTCAAAAGTCAAATGCAATACAAATGGGTTGATTCCAATCCAAATGTACACATGAAATAATGAACTGTCCTTTCCCTCAGAAAATGGCAATCTGGGCAATTTGGTCTTTACAAGGCCAATTCCTCACCCAATGATCAGCTATTCTAGTTGATCATTTGTATGAACACATAGTAGAAATAATTGGTAAAAATGGGGTGTCCACAACAGAATTTTAATAAAGCTAGTTAAAAAGCGCGATTACTTTGGTGGAATGAGCGGAACTTGGGTGAGAAGCCCATTGAATATCAATTATAAAACTTATATTATAAAATCCTCAATATAGTAATTATGTATGGTGGTTCTTTCAACTACAAGAAGAAAGTCCCAAAAAGATTATGAATACATGACCGGCAAGTTTATCATTGAAAAGAATGGAATATCGCTATCCACCTTAAATGGGGATAAAGCATGCTGGTTTGTATTCATACCAATAAGTACCATTGCATAATTATATAATTGCAATCACAGATGTACAATTATATGATATTATATTTAGCGATAGTGTGCGGTAAAACCTTCACAACTATGCAATCACATAATACAAATAAAGGGATGTTTATAAAATAGAATTGCATAAAGAATCCAACTTCATCCTCACCCAAGCTTGGAGTATAGCTACACATCAATGGAGGAGAATATCCTTTATCCATGACAAGCTCTAAGGGTTCACGGGATGGAAAAAGTAAAATAAAAGCAGTAAGTAAATGACTAAAGAAATAAGGAAAAAGAGACTGAAATAAATAAAGAAAATGGCAGAAATAAATAAAGAAAAGTGACTGAAATAAATAAGGAAAATGGCAGAAATAAATAAAGAAAAGGGCTTGAGTAAATAAAGAAAATGACAGTAAAAGTAAAGAACAATTCTCAAGTGAGAATTAAGCCATGCATTAAAAAGGAAAATTGCAGAAAATTAAAGTACTGAAAGTAAAGACTGTATAAGTAAAGAACAATCCTCAAGTGAGAATTGATACAGGCATTAAAGGAAAAATTGCAGAAAAGTAGAAATTGTTGAAAAAGTAAACGACCGAATAAAAACCAGAATTGAACTGTAACATAAAGTCTATTAAAAATAACAGAGTAATGATTCAGAGCAAAAGTCTTGAACCCTCTTTAAGTCGCCTTTACACGTGTATATATAGAAATGAAATGCAAAAGACGTAAATGCCCTTGAAATATCTCAAAATATCTAAGAAAGCCCTCAGCCGCCTAAGGTCTATCGATAGCGAAGAGGCGCTATCGATAGTACCTCTATCGATAGCGAAAACCTGGCTATCGATAGACATGTGGCACTTTGCTTTTCAATTTGCAGAGATTCTTTGCAGTTCTTTTGCACTTCAATTGGCTGCTGTTTGATCTTTTCTGAATGCTCTTTAATTCGAGATGATCATCAAGGCTTCATAGGCGACGACTTCGTATTTATATAATCTGCACAGATTTCTAGAAAAAGATATTTTACCAATTTGTATAGATTTTATACAAAACGAGATATTAAAACACAATTATTCATATAAGGGAACACAGTAATACCATCCTTTGAGAGCATGATTGTGATACAATCACTGCCTCCGCCCGTTGACTTTCCATGGAAATTCTTAATGACGGGACCTCTAACTCTATAGGCAATACAACTTCCATTCCATATACGAGCGAAAAAGGTGTAGTCCAGGTCGATGATCTAATGGAAGTACGATATCCCCACAGTGCTAATGGTAATTTCTCATGCCAGTCATTGTAAGTCTCGGTGGTCTTCTTCAAGATCGACTTGAGATTCTTATTTGCTGCTTCAACAGCCCCATTTGTCTGTGGTCTATAGGGAGATGAGCGGTGATGCTTGATACTATACTTTTGTAAGAGCGCTTCGGTCTTTTTTCGGAAATGTTGTCATTTGTCAGATATGAACTCGTGGGGCACTCCATATCGGTAGATGATATTATTCTGTATGAATCTCGCTACTTACTTGGCATTCAATGTCTTGTAGGATGCAGCTTCTACCCACTTGGTGAAATAATCTATGGCGGCCAAGATGTACTCGTGTCCATTTGATGCTTTAGGGGTTACCTTGCCAATGATGTCAATGCCCCATGTTGCAAATGGCCATGGCGAAGACATGATAGTGAGTGGCATCGAGGGTTGATGTTTTCCACTTGCAAACACTTGGCATTTGTGACACTTCTTGACATATAGATGGCAATCCCTTTCCATAGTTGACCAATAATACCCTAGTCTCACAATCTTCTTAGCTAACATGTATCCATTCATATGCGGAGCCCTAGCCCCTTCATGTATTTCCAACACTATCCTTTCTGCTTCTTGTTCATTGACGCACAGCAGATGCACTCCATAGTGTGATCTCCGATACAGCTTCCAACACACAGAATATACTGGCTGGCTAACCTTCTTATGATCTTTCTGTCTATGGGACGCCTCTTTCGGATATTCTATTTTTTCTACAAACTGTTGGATGTCATAGTACCATGGCTTTCCATCATTCGGTTCTCTTTCTTGGATAACACAACAGTAGGCTGGCTCTTCTCGAGATTCGATAATGAGAGGAGTTACACCTTCATCTTTAGGGATATCTACCATGGATGCTAGAGTGGCTAAGGCATCCGGAAACTTATTCTTTAATCTGGACAGATAAAAGAAGTCAATTTGACGGAATTCTTTCACCAAATTCTCTAAATATTCATGGTAGGGTAACAACTTCTTGTCCCAAGTCTTCCATTCTCCTATAGTCTGACATATGATCAAGGCGGAATCTCCATATACTTCTAATTCTTCCACACCCAATTCCAAGGCAGCTTCCAATGCTAGGATACAAGCTTCATATTCGGCTATATTATTAGTGGCATCGAAGGATAACCTGACAGATAATGGTATCAAGTTATTCTCCGGTGTGACTAACAATACGTCTATTCCACATCCTCTCTTATTATGAGCCCCATCAAAGAAAACTTTCCAAGGGTCTTTACTTACTTCTAGAATCTCCTCGTCGGGGAAATGGTACTCAGACGATCTTTCTACTGACGATGGATGCTCTGCTTGAAACTCTGCCACCGCCCTCCCTTTCACTGACTTCTGCACCACATATTGAATGTCGAACTCTGATAATAGTAATAACCAACGGGCTGTCCTATAGGATAACAATGGCTTCTCCAATAAATACTTCAGGGGGTCCATGCGACTAATGAGTTGCACTTGAAAAGACAGCATGTAATGGCAGAGCTTTTGGGTAACCCACACAAATGCCACACATGTCTTCTCTAATGTGTCGTACTTAACCTCATAATTAGTCATCTTTTTATTCAACTAGTACACCGCATTCTTTTTTCGAGATTTTGGTAGATACTGAGCTAACATAGCTCCCATCGCAGTTTCGGTGAGTGCTAAATAAAGTAGCAAATGCTCACCTTGCCGCGGGAGAACTAATATTGGTGGATTACTCAAGTATCTCCTGATGGTTTCAAAGGCTTCTTGGCATGCATCATTCCATTTCGTGGGCACATCCTTCTTAAGAAGCTTGAAGATGGGTTCACAAATCATGGTCAGCTGTGCTATGAACCGACTGATAAACTGAACTTTGCCTAAGAATCCTCGAATCTCTTTTTCTGTCTTTGGTGGTTGTATTTCCGTGATGGCTTTAATCTTTCCCGGGTCGACCTCTATTCTTTTCTCAGTGATCATAAACCCCAGTAACTTCCCCGCAGTTACTCCAGAGGCGTACTTTTGAGGATTCAATCTCAGGTTATATTGCTTAATTCTTTGAAGGAACTTGCCTAGAGCCTCAAAATGACCTTCTCGATCCTTAGACTTCACGATCATATCATCCACATACACCTCCACTTCCTTATGAATCATATCATGTAGTAAGGTGGTTGCCATTATCTGATAGGTAGAACTGGTGTTCTTTAGGCCAAAGGGCATTACTCGATAACAGAAAGTCCCACATTGAGTGATGAAGGAGGTTTTCTCCATATCTAGAGGGGCCATCTTTATTTGATTATAACCCGAGAACCCATCCATGAAAGATAACAGGGCATGTCCGGCGGTACTATCTACCAGAATATCTATGTGTGGCAACGGAAAATCATCTTTAGGGCACGCCTTATTCAAATCTCGAAAGTCTACACACATTCTAACTTTCTCATCCTTCTTAGGCACCGGCACAATGTTAGCTAACCACTCAGGGTATTCCACTACTTGGAGAAATCCAGCGTTCAGCTGCTTCACTACTTCATCCTTGATTTTCAGTGCCCATTCCGGCTTCATTCTCCTTAACTTCTGCTTAACTGGCTTAACCCCCAGATTAGTAGGAATAAAGTGTTGTACTATGTCGGTGTCTATTCCTAGCATATCCTTGTACGACCATACAAATACCTCTATGTTTTCCTCAACAATCCTACCAATTTTTCTTGTTCTTGTGGTGATAGAGTTGCCCCAATGTTAATTATCTTAGGCGATTCATTGGATCCTAAATTAACTGATATTAATTCATCCACATTAGGTCGAGCATGTTCCATTTCCCTTCGTTGTTCAAATTCAGGGGGAACATCCTCTCTAGGATCTATGTTCATGCCATATACACCCATAGAAGATAGAAGAGATAAGCTGCAAATGCAAAGAATGAAGAAAAATGAATACTTTATTAATCATGAAGAAAGAGGGATAACAAAAACTGAGCTATCATTCGACTCTTAATAAAGGAGGGATGATTTTATTGAAAAAGGAAAAACAAGAGTCCTATTCTACAATCCTATGGAAAGAAAGTATAGAAATCCTACAAGCTTTCATCTGATAGGAGTGAATTTTCCACGACTAATTCTACAACTCGAGGCTCATACTCAAGGCTCCAGTTGGTCAATGGACTGGTGGTATCTTCAATGAGGTGGATCGGGTTCATGAACTTGTTCTTCGATGCAGGTGATCTCTTTGAACATAGCCCCTATGGCGACTTCATCAATATGGCCGACCCAGTCAAACTCTGTATGCTCTTCGACTATGATGGTAGTTGGAGAGAGAGGTAGTGGAGTGTTGAAGAAGATTTCAAACCCAGGAACTCTAGCTTTCTGATCTTCAAGGTAAATGGGCTCGGGGAACCCACAATAAAGGAAATCATCCCCTTCTTTGACAAAAGCCCCATTCAGAGTAGGCCGGTAGGGTTCCAGAGTGAGGTTAGGGACCCGTCCCTCTTCTTTGGCCAACTGTCTTTCTTTACTTTTCTGTGCCATCTCTTTTCTATCAACTTCGGTACTTTGATAGCCCAACCCGAATGGATAAATTGCTGAGGAATATTCGATAGAACTAGGCGTGCCTTGATGACGACGACCTAAGCCCATTCCTGGAAAGAAGCCCATATTTTTCATGATCTGGCCTACTTGCATATTCCCATACGGACTACAATTTAGCACCATTTTCTCTTTACATCCAGATCCAACCTCTACACATTATATGTATTCAAAGCCTGTCAATGGTATTTCTTCAATCTCTGGCTTGATCTCACAGATAGGTACACGAGTAGGAGTGATCTCAGAATCTCCCTTCAATGTCACCACTGAGCCTTTGTAGGGGAATTTGACTTTTTGATGGAGAGAAGAAGGCACAGCCCCAATTGGATGGATCTATGGTCTACCAAGTAAAAGGTTGAAACAAGCAGGTACGTCTAGTACTTGGAAATCAACTTGGAACTCTACAGGCCCAATGGCTAAAGGTAAAGTGACCATGCCAACTACTTCTCTTCGAGTGTTGTCATATGCTCTCACGGTTTGCCCTGATGGTTTGAATTCTGACGGTTCGATGCCCAAGGAAGTGGCAGTACTAAGAGGACACACATTCAAGGCTGACCCATTATCTATCAATACTGTAGGAATTCTCTTGCCCATAGTATCCACCGTGACATATAAAGCTTGTAAATGATGAGGTCCTTTCTTCGGAAGGTCTGACTCGGTGAAGGATATTGACTGCCCATGCTGAACTGGACTGACCAGACTGACTAAACCCTCGGGTGAGGTATCGATGGGAATTTGAACTTGGTTGAGTAGCTTGAGTAGTGTCTGCCTGTGCTTTTGAGAAGCCATTAGAAGTCCCCAGATGGTGATGTTGGCTTGAGTCCGCTTAAGCTGTTTCAGTATCTCTTCATCTTCCTTTTGAACTTTAGTGCGTTGAGATCTTTCTAACTCTCCCAAAGGATTGTCGGATTCCAAGTGACATGGTTAATATCTTCCTCATCACTGGCCCAAATATCTGCTATTTCCTCTGGTGTGTTCATCAAATCTTCCCACTCTATGATATCAATCTCATTCTCTGACCCATTATCTATGGTAGACTCGGCAGAAGTCGAACTTGATCTGAAATATTGGGTGACCCATAGTTGCCTTGGATAGACAGTTTGGTAATGGGTTTCCCCATTCATATCGGTGATCTTGGTTGTGAAATACTTCTTAAGAATACTCCAGCTAGCTTTCTTAAAATGGATGAGGTTTGGATTTTTGGGTTCAACCTGAGTCACGTGAACATCTTCTTTAAGTGAGTCAGGGTTATCACCCCAACCAGAAGGAACAATGGGTTTTTCAGAGGTGGGCTTTTCAAAGGTGGGCTTCTCCATCTTAGGGTAAAGACATAGAAGTCGAACTTTCCACTAGGTTCTCCCAACAGGTCTACTTCGGGATCACCGACCTCATATCTTTTTCGCAACTCCCATTGGCTTGTCCCAGTCTTGGAGAAGGCTTTTTTGGCTCCAGCCTTAGGTCTAATGGGTTCGCTCTTTGTCACCTTAGCTTCGCAAGAATCTTCCGGGTAGAAAACGTAGAAACTAAACCTCCAATTTCTTTCTGTCAACAAATCCACACAAGGATCTCTAGCTTCAAACCTTTCTTTGAGAGCCCACTGACTAGTACTATTCTTTGATGACTGAACCACTTTGCGAGGCTCGGGAAGCCCATTTGAATTAAAACCCGGGAACGTATCTTTCTCAAACTGTCTCTATGAACGATAAAGCCCCCTTGGGCTAGTGAAGGGTTGAGGAATTTCAATAAGACATTGATCAATGAACCCTTGTATTAAATTCTGCAATGTATCACAAGATTCCGTGTCGTGGCTAGAAGTGGCATGATATTGGCAGTAAAGCTTTTTGGATCTTGGCTTGTATGGGGTAATGAGCCCACGGGCTTGACAGTGATGAAATATTTCAGTTATGGAAGTAGGGAATGAAGGGTGAGGGCGGATAGGCTCACAGTGGACATAAGGGTCGGCATGGATAACATTGATATTTGCGGGTGGTGGGGCTGCATGGGTAGGAAGTGGATTTTGGGTGATATTGGGTTGAGAAGGTGGGGAAATGGTTTTGTTGTCTATGAGGTCTTGGATTTCATGGCAAAGATAGAAGCAACGGTTGGTAGTATGGCTTTTGGATTGATGGAAATGGCAGTATTCATTTTCATTGTAGTTCTTGGGTAATGGGTTGGGTATAGGTCTGGGTTCCAGAGGTTGGAGCAAGCCTCGAGCTTTTAACTTTTCGAAGACTTTTTCCAATGGCATATAAAGCTCAGTGAATTTTCTAGATGGTTTATTTCCTAAGGAAAAGGGTTGGGTAAATGGAGCAGGCTGAGATATGGCATTGACTTCGGTAGCCTTTCCATTGATGACAGGTCGGCGGTTTTTGTAGGGTTCATCGGTTCGGAGAGCTCCATTGGCTAGTGCTTGCGCGTAAGAAGTGCAATTCAATCCCAAGCGTAGGATCTATCTTTGCAAGCATAGTAATTCATGGAGTCCCATGGTTGTGTCCACAGAGATCAGCGGTTATTGAGAATCAAGAAAATCCTTTCCCAATTGTTGTTTAAAGTAGAGAAAAGAAAGAAAAGATATGGTGGTTGAAATTTGATTTGTGTAAAATACACAAGGATTGTTTATGATCTTACTGACTTATAGAAAAGACTGGAATTCAAAGTTCAACTCAATTATATCTTTAGTATTAGTTCATCATAATTTTTACTCATTTTAGCACACTGAAGAGTGACCTCAATGGAAAATTTTGACAATAAAAATTTAACTAACTGTTCATGAAATAGGATATTCATTGTAAACAACAATCTAATAACATAATCGCACACTTAGAACGCCTTTACTGCTAAGAACTACCTGTGGCAAGTACTCCTGTCAACAGATAGTAAAAGCTGACAGTTCCTCGTGGATCATAAGTAAATTTCATGTTTATAATGAATGTCCGAATCTGTCTAGTCAGGTTAATTATGTGAACTAATACATCCGATATAAATTAAGTATCCCTTATCATTCCAGTATAAATTTAGCTACTCATATTGATTAGAAGAAAATTCAATAGAAGTTCAAACATAATTTAACTAAGAAAATCGAAATAACTTCAACAACAGAATTTAAATTAAACTGAAAGCTTGTTACAGATTAAAATTAAATAAGACAAAGTTACACTAACAAATTATAACTAAATAAAAAACAAACTATCTAAATTAAGAGAAGATAGAAAAACCTTGTATTCTATGTTAAAACTAAGAACTACTAACTATTACATACAAGAACTAAGTTCCTTATATACAAAAATACAAAAATAAATTACATTGTTGCCATTCAAAAGTCAGAATTTCAAGATATTTTAGCTATGGCGGCGCCCATTACCGATAACTAGTAGTGCAGTTATCGGTAATGGCTCTTCTGAGCAGGTGCTACGAGATAAAGTTATCGATAGTGGGGAAACTAGTTATCGATAATTCCTTCTTGCAGGATTCAGGGATGCATCAGATCAACTGAGTTATCGATATGTGATGATAAAACTATCGATAACTACCTTGGACTGGAGATTGGACTTGTGGACGAAATCATTCAATTATCGATAATGAGCATACTAATTATCGATAATAACCTCATTCAGAAATTACTGGTCTGCAGCACCTCTTGAATTAGCGATAACCATAAACTTGATATCGATAATTGCTTCACTCTGAGAATATACGGGCTGCATCAATTCTGTCACTATCGATAATTTCTATGCCGATATCGATAGTGAGTGTCTTCTGCTATAGATACTGACTTTCTTTGCTTTAAGTATCGATAGTGATGATATGCAGTTATCGATAATGGCTGTAAACAAAGCAGGGTTTCGATCTTTTCTACAGCTGATTAGAGTAACTATCGATAATTACACATTGCAATTATCGATAATTGATCAATTCTGGTACTTGAACTTTGATTGACAAGC
>JAESVK010047054.1:0-23665 GCA_017140935.1 Hamamelis virginiana | reverse complement strand
TCTCAAGTTTTTGAGTGGAAAGTTTTGTTTGTGGAGAAACTGAAATACACAGATTAACTGGTCAACTGGCAGCTAGATGATCTTTTATTTCCATGCTCTGACGAAGTAATGGGCTATCAAGTGTTACTATAGTAGTAATGACAACTTTTTCATTAATCTAAATAAAATAGATTTCATTTAGAGTTTTTAACATGAAGTTTTCTTACAAAGAATGCTAGCCCACCTATATGGGCTATATTCTGAACATTGGAATTACGGAGTAATTGTTTTTGAACTAAAGTTTGATTTTTATTTTTATTTTTTAAAATTATTGGGGAATTAATAGTTTTCAGATTTATTTTGACTTAGAAAAGATTTGGTTTGTGCTGAATCATAAGTGCATCTTTTAAGTCGAACATTGCTTCATGTTTTAAAACAAGCTGTAGTGTGTATTAACAGATGATTGCTTTTTTTTTTGGTTGAAATAGAGAAGCAGATTTCTGTAAGTTGATTATTGTTTTTAGATACAGGGATTTCAATAATGTACCTAATGGTTGGTATGATATATTGTGTATATCTGCTTTTTTCTCATGAGGGCTTCATGTTACAGGTTAAACTCTCTGATTATATTGGGAAGAAATATGTGATCCTCTTTTTCTATCCGCTGGACTTTACATTCGTTTGCCCTACAGGTGAGTTTCACACTGAGAATGTAAACATAAATTTGGATAAGTGTAGATGCTAAATCTCTAGTGTCCTTTTCCTTTTTGTTCCTGTTTGTAGAGATCACTCCTTTTCCTTTTTCTGTCCTGTTTATTTTGAATGATCTTTAGCATATTGTGGATTTGAAAGATGGGATGAGTTTGCATTTCAGAGGTTTTGAACAGTGAATTAAAATGGGCTGTGAAACATTAATTAACAAGTTTGCAACTTTTTGTGATATGTACGTCTGTTTCTTGTGAACATTTTGTGACTTCAACAGAAATATGTGAACTTTTGGTGAATATTTATCAGAAACTTTGGGGAGAGGAGAATGCAATGTTGATGATATGTATATATATCAACAAGCATGAAAGTTTCTTTAGAAAATTAGAGATTTCGAAGAGTGAATTGAAATGGGGTATCCGTTACATCATTCTTGTGACTTGGAGCTTAATTTCTTCACTTTCTCTCTAAAATTTTATACTGAAAGATATCAGTTTTTCTAGGACAAGTTGGGATTTTGAATTGAGGTGAAATGGGTTTTTGATAATAAAAAGGAAAAACTTTACATCTTCAACCGTACCCCTTTTTCTAAATTTTTTTATGGGCCAATTAATTGACTGGTTTCAAAAGAATCTTTAAATAAAAAAGAGAGAAAAACAGATTCAAGGTAAACAATGGTATTTGGGTTTCTTTTATATGGTTCGATCTTACTTTCCTTTGGGTTGCTGTTTCTGGTTGATGATATCATCAGGGCACAGGGACTGAACAGAAAAAAAGAAGGAAAGAAAGAAAAGAGGTGATTGGAAAGGTGAATAACAGAAGCGTTATCTCCACGACAAGTGCTTCGTCCTGGCTAGTGTTGATGTGTACCTCATTCTGTCATCAATTCCTGAAGCTGAGGCATATGGAACACTGAATGCCTTTAATGGTCTGACTCTCTATCTTTCTCTCTCTCCTTTTCTTTCTCTCTCTACTTGCCTTAATACAGTGCAGTGACCATCAGCATTTACGCCATGGATTCCACTTCATTCTTTACCCATGACTTTGATTGAATGAATCATGATCAAATCAATTTGGCAAAACTATATGGAATTGGTGATTAATGGGTGCACCTTATATTAACATCTCCATTTTAATAATATTATATATTATATATATAGTTATTTTAAGGTTGTTTAATGGCTGTGTTATAATCACTACCTACTATTGTTACCCTCTAATATGAAGTGATGACAGTGTGAATTTCATTACTTCATGTAGTGGCTGAATATCATCATATATTGATAATATTTTTTTTGGCTTCTCATTACTTTATGGTCAATTTTACAACTGGTGCTTGTTACCCTTCATGTTGTGTTTGTACAAATTAGCTACTAGGAATAGTTTTATTAGTATTAATTTATTTTCAGTGATTTTCTGCTAACACCTAGTTACTCTTATTATTATAATTAATGTTGAATTACGAGATATAACACAACAAATGCATCTAACATTTTATATAGGACATATACATCAGGCAACTGCCTAGGCTCTTATGTTGGCATCTAGCAACAGGGCTGTTGCCTAGACTTGCTTGATATTTTGATAACTATGGTTCAGGAGCATCATTCATATTGTTCCATGAGGGCTTCATTGAAAAAACATACCCAATAGTGGAACAAAACTAACATTTAATGGCATCCGATTCTTGCTTACATCCAACAGGGTATTGAATATGGACATGCTCTGTTAACTCTCTTAATAAATGAAGAAGAATGCATGATTTGGAGCCTGGGATGTCATTTTCTGATATTATTGGACTTCTAAACTCCACTGGTGTAAGGCTAATTGCAAGTTTTCAGCATGTTGTCATAGACTCATCGAACCACTACAGTTTAAGGGCCCATTAGGACAATTTTTTTTTTTTTTTTGGGCTAACCAATGTGATAACTTCTTGTGCTTTTTAGAAAAAAATTCAGAAATCTGTATGTACCTCAGCTTGGTGGTAATAATATGTCTCATGTATGATTTCCTGAAAAAAAATAAATTTCTGCACCTGACATTGATTAGTAAAATAGGTAACAGCACCTTCAACTAATAAAAATTACCTCACTTCTCAATTTTCAGCTAGTCTTAGAAATGAAAGCTAGAGTTATCCGCTAACTATAGATATCAAAACTTTTTAGTCACCTCTGACATCCTAGAAATAGTGGGGGATGTTACCTTAGTTATAATTGGACCATACTTACCAAATTAGCTTTTTCTCATTAAACTGCAATTGACTGAGCAGTCAAAACATACCAAAAATGCCTGCTGTGCATACTGCAAACCGTTTAATTATGCATTGGGCATTCTCTTAATTGCATGCGAATCATATATATTATTTCATTTAGATGCCTATCTTTCTTTACATGCATTCTGGTGAGAAAATAACAAGCACTATCTTCTTTTCTTTTCATACGAAGAGCTCATACTATATTGGGTTGAGTTTGTGAGACAAGATGGCTTATGATTTAACAAAATTATGTACCCTCAATAGAATTGAATGGTGAAAAAGGATTTGTTATTGGTCCCCAAGTAGTTTTTAGAAGGCAATGTTTAGTTTAAAGCTCGTACTTAAATTAAGACTGGAGGTTGACCTTAACAAAATCTGAAAGTGATGCTGAATTCATACTAGTGTAGCATCAACCCAAAATTAGTATGCTGACTTTGATAAGTATTATTGCTATCTACATTTTAATAGGATTATTTCTAATTTTCCTGAAAATTGTTCAAGGCAATAAATTGGATAGCAAGTTGGTAGATCAAAGTCTCTCTGCTAACAAATGTCACATAACTCTAGGATTATTCCCAAGTAAAGACAATTGCAAGTGACTTGTGTAATTAGCTTGGTATGCTATAAGGGCTACAACTTGCATTTTAAGATAGAACTTCACCCAAAGTATGCAGTTCTTTTGGAAGTCAGCTACATTGAAACACATCAATAATTTTTTGCTGGTGTTAATGAGAAATCTCAACATCTATGATGCTGGTTCTTTTGAGTTAGTGGATTTTTATTCTAGAAATCTGATGCCATCCATTCATAATAACAGCTTTGATGGGTTGAAAACTGTGAAAGTTTAGAAGTGCTCTCTTTTTGGAAGAACTCATAGATGTTGAAGGTGATGGAATGGCTGACATGGTATTTCGTTGCATTCAGGAAATGGATATTGATAATCGAATGATGGTACTCATATCATATTTGAAATATATTACTTTTCATATGAATCTTACTGTAATTAATTTGTTGATTATTCTGATGATAGGTATATAAGGATGTTTAATTATAAGAGTTTGATGTAAGATATTTATGTTTTAACTTTTAAGTCAACTGTTATTTCTTTGTTCAAAACTTAAACTGACACTTCCCCAGCTCTTTTTTTCCCCTACAAGTTTTGTCTCAGCTATTATTCTTTCGTTATTTGTTAATCATTGTCTTCTTTTAATAGCTTATGTGTCATATCATGGATAGTGTGGCTACAAATTGTATGCTCGATCTAGTTCATATATATATGGAATTGGTGGCAATACAAGGTTTCATGTCCATCTTTTTCCCAGCTATTTTGTGCATGCATATTATTTATGTGATTAGCTTGACTCTTTTGGTTTTATGGGTATATTTTCTATGATGAATGTTTCTGCTAATGAAGATACTTATGCATAGTAAGCAATTAATTGTGCCCAATATTTTTGTACATGCATAAGGTTTTAGCAGTTAACTTTTGGGGGAAAATACGGAGGATTCCACTAAGTGCAAATTATACTTATCATGTTAGTTATATCATATATGTAATAGGGCGTTAACTTTTAGGCTTCACTTTGAGTTCAGCCTGTACAGCTTGTTAGGTTCTCGTGGCATATGAGCATTAAGAAAAAAGGGACTAGAACTCAACATATGATAAGGGTGTATGTGTTCTCTTGGCGCCTTTTTTTAACGGCAGTTATTATCTTTTTACGGCGTTTGAAAAATGCCGTGAATAATAGTATTTACGGCGTTTGAAAAACGCCGTAAAAAGATGATAAATGCCGTTAAAAAGAAGGCGCCAAGATTTCCCTCCTTTTTTTAGTGGCAAAATGACAACTATTTACGGCGTTTATTAAATGTCGTAAATAATAGTATTCACGGCGTTTTTCAAACGCCGTAATAGTATTCACGACCTAGGATATGATTTAGAAAATATAATTTTATAAATCATTAATTTCAGTAAGCCTATCATTTTGAAATGGACTTGAGTAAATAATGCTTCTGTATATATGTGTATATATTTTATTTTTCCGGCATTAAACAGAGTCATGACTCATCGAAGGCGTTACTTTTGATTTTGGCCCATTAAATAGAGTCATGACTTATTAAGGGCGTGACATTATTGTTTTACATTTAGATTTAGCTTACCAATGAAAATTAGGCTACATTTTTTGCCTCAAACATTCAGACCATGTTCATTACCTAATGGACATGTTAGGTAGATGATATGCTCTGTACCAATACATTCACAAAGGACTCGATTTTAAGACCAAAGCTTTGGACTTGTGTTTTACAGGGACACTAGTATCTCTGTAAAACTTGAGACCAAGTTTACATATCTAATATTTCATAAACCAATGAAACAAGTTATAAATGTGCATAAAAATCCTGTAAAAAAGAAAATAAAACTAACTTTTTTTGAGGAACAATCCACCCAATTTAGATTCATTAAATCAACAATAATAGTAGGAGATATATGATCAAAGAACTTGAAGCGCTTGGAAGCAAATAATAATCAACATCGAAAAGCCAAAATGTTTGGCCAATGAAAGGAACATATTCGTGCAATACTCTTATCACAATTCAAATTCAAATTCAAATTACAAAAAAAAAAAAAAAAAACACATTACCTATATCACACTTACCTAATCCATAAGATATGTTATTCAAATATTAAATTACTTAATCACAATAAATCATGTAATAATATCTGAACTAAAATTAAGCTTAAAATAAGGAAAGGGTATTATAGACAATCTACTCTTATTAGTTGACTTCTAATTTAACCTAGAGGGACCTATTGGTAGAAAATCTTATCCTTTGGACTTGGTGATAAAAAAGACAATAATCAGGGGCCTATTAATCATTTTTTCAAAAAAAAAAAAAGGTCATCTACATATGATTGATTTAATTAGACCTTTCAACTTAAATATAAAGTATGAAATAAAATTGTCAAACAAAATTTTTTTTACATATGAACTAAAACTGAAAAATATAAATAAAAAAAGGGGGACTACAGGGAAAGGAAATGAGAAATTACCAATCAAGCGAGAATTTCTCATTCCCTGCATAAAGATATTTTTTTAAAAAAAGGGCGCCCTCCTAATCTCATTTGGGTAGGAAGAGATATTGATGATTATCCCAAGGAGGCTTACTAAGCTGATAGATCAGGTGAGCCAGCCATGATCACTAGACTCGCCAAACCAGCATGTGATAATGTTAATCATAGGTTTCTTTACGCTTAAGGAAAATGGGATTTGCATAGTAGGATACGAAAGTGTGTGTCTATATATATATATATATATATTTGAAAAAAAATTTGGTTTATTCACAATATTTATTGTTTTAAAATTTTTTTGCCTTTCTATTTTTTTCATTATTTTCACCATTTATGACTTTATATATTTCAATTACAAATGCTTGTAATTCAATATTAAAATCAAATTTATTGAGATTATGACTAGGCGGTTTGTTCGAAAAAAATATATTGAAATTTTAAAAACATTTATATTATTTTCTCAAATCCGACGGAAAACCTGCTCCACCCATCCCATTTTATTTCTTTATGTCTATATTTGAAACTCAAAAAAGTTATGGAAAAAAAAAAATGTAAAAGCGTTTTGAAAAAGAAAAATAAGTTTTAATTATTAAATGGGTTCTGGAAAGCGATCGAGGGTGTACTTGGGGATTTTTTATACAAATTGGTGTGGTCTTGGGAGTTGGGACGACCTTTTAGAGAGAGAGAGAGAGAGAGAGACAGAGAGAGAGTAGCTATGTTCATAAACTAATACTCCGTGGAGTAATTATGATGAGCATTAATTTTCTTACTTTCTCTTGGTGGAGGACAACCGGTTAGGTGGCCCGTGGGCCGACTGTGACCGGCCCGTTACCTTAACAGTCACGGACATGTCCGGCTTGTTACTTTGATTAATTTAATTTGCTCCATGAAACCTTAATTAGCTTGTATATATTATTGTGAAACCCATCTAAGCTAGAGACTAAGACTACCTAAACATTTCTAACTAATAAGAGCATCTCCAATGCAAAAGCCAAATTTGGCATCCCAAAAAGCACTAGCTGATGCCAAATTCTAAGCCCATTTGGCACTTTGGGATGCCAAATTTGGCTTTTTGGCATCAAGGAATGCCAAAAAAGTCAAATTTGGCATCCAGCTAGTGCTTTTTGGGATGCCAAATTTGGCTTTTGCATTGGAGATGCTCTAAACAACTAATAGCTACTTATCTCTAAACATTTCACTATAATACATTGCATGACCAGCCTAGCTAATCGGGTAATGCGTGTATCTTATGATAGTTAACCAATATATAAAAAAAGAAATGTATATTATGATAAACTTTTATTTTTAGAAGTAATTGTCATCAAATTGTTTAGAAGTGATTGTCATCCTATTTGTTAGATCAAATAGAATTTAAATTTCAAAATTAATTTTAGATAAAGTAATACAAACAATACTTAAGTAAGCTCATTTGCATTGACTTTTTCTAAAATCAATTTTGAAGAACTTAAATCTTAACAATTAAATGAATGGGGCCATTCATGAGTCAATCTAAATTTCCACAAAACTCATGAAATGGCCCATTCATGAGTCAATCTCCTTTTTGATTGGATGTAATATATTTAAAGTAAGAAATGGCCCCATTAACTCATGAATGGCCCCATCAATGGAGAAAGAAGAAATGGCCCCATTCTCCTCTCTCTCAGCCTCTGCAGGATTCTGGGTTTTGCGGAAATATGCATTTGGTGATGTAGAGATATGAATACATTAACTCATGTGGGGTCCCTCCCTTTGCGGGTGCAAGGGTCGGTTTATATATTGTTATTATTCTAAAAGGAGTGCTATTATATATATCTTATTATATAATAGGAAACTATAAAATGTGCAGTTTGATTAGTAAAAGTTAAACTCAGAATATAGTCGTATCCTATCAGAAAGTTAGTAAGTTGTCAATTGTTAAACATTTTTTGTTCAAATTTGGGCCAATTTGATTGACATTTCTTACTTTCTGAACTTAATTTTTAAATAAGAGCATGAAAATGTTAAAATTAGTAAACAATCCATCTGATGCTATTCAGTTGATCAACTTTTATGAACTTAAAATGAAGAAATTTAACTAAAATCTTTCGATTTTGATTAATGATTCTAGCAGAGAGCAAAGCCATAAATGCTACACATATGCTCTATGATTTAAGCAGGAAAATCCCACATTCTTGAAAAAAAAAAAAAAAAAAAAAAAAAAAAAAAAACAGTTTTGAGAAAAATAAGTATAAAAGAAAGAAGCAAAAATAGTGAATTAAGGAGATAAGAGAATGAATGAGGGAAGGCTTGTGAGGGGTGGGACTAATTTCTCTATGTATAATAAGATACACATAAATTATCTAGTTAGCACATGCTAAAATAAGCTTATGTGAACATGAAGTCCATAGATAATTGTGGGATACATATTTTGAAATACTAACCATTGAATTAGATACTAGTGGCGCCAATTCGGTCGGATCGGGCCGGCCAGGTCTGTTAATGATTCGGGCTAACGAATCAGATCGTGCTTGGTCGGTTAAGCTATCGGATTGGATTGGGCCAGCCCAATAAGTTGAAAGGCAATATGATCCATTAAACTGGTCCACCATGTTAACGGGCCAAACTGGCTAATGAATCGGATTGGATTGTGCTGGACCGGGCTAGTGGATCGGACTAATGGATCATGTTAACGGGCTAATGGATCGTGTTAACGGGCAAATGGATCAGGCCAACGGGCTTTTCAATTTTTTTTTTTTTTTTTTCACTTTCTTATACTTTTTTTTATTCAATTCAATTTAAGGTGTTAAATTAAAGTACATGAACATTATAACATTTAAGGTATCACTAAGTTTAAATTTTTTTTCAATTCAATTCAAATTTAAGGTGTCAAATTCAATTTTAATTTTTTTTTTTACACTATAACTATTAAAGTACATGAATGAATAATAATTTTAAAAAAAATTTATTTTTTTCATATTTCAAATGTATATAATCTTGGAAGGAGAGAATTGCATCATCATAGTCTTACTGATTTTCCCTTCCATTTCCTACTTTAATACATGGTATTATAATGACATTCCAATATTTGCCCTTTTTTTTCTTGGTTATTTCATTGATTTGAATAACTAAAATCATGTTTTAATTTACCTATGCCACATGACTAATTAACCATTTATATCTTAGATGGCCACGACATCATTGACATGTCTCTAACTTCATGCTGAGATGGCCCTCCAAGCTTCTCGAGCACTAGAGTCGATAGAAAGTACATTCAAGATAAAGAATGTTGGTCTCCCTTCCAATCTATTGAAGGAAATGATCAAAATCCGTTACTCAAATGTGTAAAAAAATTTGAATATAATTCAAATTCTATGAGATAAGTATAACCGGACCAAACGGATTGGGCCAGACGGATCAGGCTAATGATTAGACCGGATTGGACTGGGCTTCGGATTGGACCGGGCCACTTAATGGACATGGATCGGGCCAGCCCATTGGATAAAAAACCTTAGCTCAATTCGTCCATTTACTATGGATCAAATTAGCCCAGTCCATTAGTTATCGGACTGGATCGGGCCTGATCCGTTAGCTTATCGGACCGGTCAGCGGGCCAAATGAGTGGCCTGTCCATTTTGACACTACAAATTCATGCCAAATAGTCCCTAAGGTTTATGCATATCTTAAAGGAATTTTGAATTTAAATTCAAAACATGAATATTACTAACCCTACTGAGATTCATTTCCAATAATTGATTTGGTTGTGTGGTTTGAGAAACTGTGGGACTGATTGAATTCTATCTATTTAGCTTATTTCAATTGTAATCCCTTATTTTTTGAATAATATTTTATCTTTTGGAAAAAAAAATCACAATTAAAAAATGTGTACAAGTTGGGATGGTAATACCAATCCAAACCTACTAAACCGTCCAAATCCATTCAGCGTTAGTGGGTATGAACCAATTCTATTTACTAAATGGGTTAAACCATCTAAAATTTGGATTGGATGTGGGTACCCCTTTTTCTTTTTTTTGGTTGCCATTTGATAGAAACCTACCCTTATCCCAAAACTCTTCTTAATATTAAAAAATGAGTATCGATACACTTTCATGTACACAAATTCGAAGTGCATGTTTGGATTGAATAGAACAAGCACTTTTAAGTGCTTTTTTTGTCAGCTCTATTTTTTGTGGGGTGTTTGGCAAAAATAGAAAAAGTAGATAAAAGTATTTAAAGTTTTTAATTGTGCTTATTTGGATGAAGCACATACCTTGGTGCTTTTCAAAATAGAAGAAGTTACTTTTTGACTTAAAATATCTAAATGCTAATACTATCTTTTAATAATGAACTAACTAGGACAAAAAACATTATGTCCATGTCCAAACCTTAATATATTATTTATTAAATATTAAATATTTATAGTATTTATTAAATATAAATGTATTATCTATTATTTATTACTTATAATTATAATTCTAAATAAGCTTATTTATTCATAAATAAACTTATTTTATTAAATATAATATTTATTATTTATATTAGCAAATACTGACTAGATTATCATTAAGGAGATAATTTATTGAAAAAGAGAAATACTAGATTGTCCACCATATCATTTGGAATATTATATTTTTATTATAATTTTTTAAGATATATAGTATTTTTGTAAAAGAATTATACGAGAAGCCTCAAATATGACAAAAAATTTATCCATACAAAATAGCAAATGTCTCTCCAGCTTCTTTTATAGAATTGCCTTTCTCTACTCTCTAGGAGTACCACGGAATTTCTTTATCCAAATCTTGTATTCCTTTTTTTATTTTCTAGAAATTCATTGAACTCATGAACTACACAATAGGAGATAGTTTTCTCATTTTCCTTAAACCCTTTTCACCTTAATAAAAGCATACTCGAATTTAGGTCTTTTGTACAACCACCAATTCTACCAACAGAGTAGCTGGCACAATTGATTTAACACAATTAACAAATTCTATCTAATCTTATCTTGTATTTAAAACATCCTTCCACCCCACCCAAAAACACAACAGAAAAGAGCTAAATGAAAACTTAACGTAGTGTACCTAATCTTTTAATGATGAGAACCTAAATACATGCAAACACATATCAGCATGGCCCATATGAGACATACAAAACAAATTCATTTTTTCTCTTTCTTTCTTTTGATAATTTATGAAAGAAAATGTTATGCATGCTACAAAAAATCACTATAATGACGAAAAAATGTTAAATTTCCAAAAATAAACATTGGTGATTTTTCAAACTTCACCTCTTCTTTCTCTGCGGTGGTGCATAGAATTACTCTCTCTCTGCTCACGGCTGACCCATGCCCAAGAAATACTTCAGCGATCTAATCCATCAGATCTTCTCGTCGCACTCCGGTGATCTAATCTCTTCCATTTTTTTTTTCATGCTAACAATTCTATTGACTTACATATTTCTACATAAGATCCTGAAATTATTACTGATTTTCCATGAGCAATATAGATTGCAGAATATGATTGGGGTCATTGGGATCAAGTTTATTTGATGAAATCATCAGGAGATCTTTTTTTAGGATTATTATATATGATATGATTTTAATATTTCTACTTAATATTATTATGATCTTTATGTTTGGCCCTGTTTTTGAAAACCATTTTCTTCGAATTTCAATGGGAACAATGGTGCATACCAGCTATTCGATAATTTGCCGCAGAGGAATGAGGATCCCAGTTGTTGCCATAGTGAAAGTTCACTGTTTGGTTTACACAACTATCCATACTCTGCACTTTTTTCACCTTAAAAATTAACAAGTGATGACTTATGAGTGGTAAATCCAATAGGATCTCAAAGTATTCACTTTTCACAAGTAGCTTAGTCATTTGACCAATTGTTCTTGAATAAGTTCTTTCCTTTACCTTAATGAAAAGGGCTTCAAATATCACTTAAATGATTAATTGTGAAAGAAGAACTAATAGAAAGAAACAGCTTTGAAATTGCAAGAAGATAGTGAACAAGCATAAAGTGAACAAACTTCATTACAAACATTACATGACTAAGAGGCCTATTACAACAAGGAGTAAAATAGAAGATACAAGACTAAGGATTAATACGCACATAAAACTATAGAGGAGTTCACCACTAGTGATGCGGATTAAATTCTACTAAATTAGTAGCGAGTCTTGAAGGGCTTGTAACCGTTGAGCTCATGAACAATTCCCACAATTGATCCAACAGCTGCCGCAATGGAAATAGTAAGGGATGCAAGACTAAGGATTCGAAGGAAAACCCATTCGATCCTCCACTTTGGTATCTTCATCTGTGCAATATACATCTCGATTGGGAAACATATGGCAAGTGGAAACCCAAGAGCCCCAAGAATTCCAACCATGTGGTTAAAGAAGGGGATGAGCATCGATATTATTGTGGTTACCATAACAAATATTATTCCCCAAATAAATTGAAAGAGGTTGAGTTTGGTATGCCTAAAACCTGGGATTGGGACTGTGATTTCTTGAGCAATGACTTGGCGTCCTGGAAATTTATCTTCTACAAAATTTTCAACCAAGGCAAAAAACAGACGGCAGTACACTTGGTATTGAATAGTCAGGTATATTGCTACAGCGGCATTAGCAATGTCAAGGAGCCAATAAGGTTTATAGAAGCCGAAAGGGGTAAGAATGTTTTTTGGGGTGGAGTCTCCAAAAGCAGCATACCCCACGCAGGCATAGAGCATGTAGAACGAGGTTGTTACTCCAACAACAAGTAGAGTGGCCTTCTTCATGATTGTCTTGGCTTTTGGTTGTGGTGATTTGATTGTGTCCTGTAATTAAGTTTCAACAGATAATGCCTTAGAAAACTACAAATGATGTATATATATAAGTTGCTTTTGATGGATTTAGCTATGTGTGAAAAATGCACCTGAATTTCTGGGAGACTGGTAGGGTAAGAGAAGACAAAAGCTATGACACCGAGTGCTTGGAACCACCTCCATATCTCTTGGCTTAGAGTCACATTGCTTATTCCAATTTGATTTCCTGGTGCTCGAGTTGTTAAATATAGCTCAAGTCGATCAGTTTCAGTAGAATCAATATAACTCTCCATGCAGAGTTTAGACTTGCAATGACTAGCATGAAATTAATTAAGCAAAAAAAAAAGGGTAAGTTATATTTTTACCTGTAGCAACCTTAGTGATTCCAAGGCCAATACCAACTAAAGAAAAAGTGAAGGACATAACGGTTGCAACAATGGAGAGCCCTGGTAATTGATCGAAGTTCCGAATTTGAGAGAGAACAATTTCCACTACGCCGAACCCAATCATATATGGATTGTAACTTATATGACATTGATTTTTATCGCTACTCTTGTGGAGGCAGATTGACCTGATGATTTCCCTGTCATGAAACAAAATCGAAAAATCTATTAACCCAAAGTATTCCAAACACTACTATAACCAAAAATCAGTCCGGTTGAAAATTCACCCACCACGTGCTTTTTGATGTTGTAATTGTGCAACCAATAGTGCCTCCAAAAATTATGCAGGACCAAAGTAGGTCACAAACCTTCACCAACTTAACTTTACCTGAGAGAATTATAATTCATAAAATAGAGAGTTTGAATTCATAATTTTTGAAAGGATTGCATGTCATTTCAGTTTAATAATTTAAAAGTAAATTGCACCGACTTCTTTGAGGTTTGACGAAATTACAAAGCCCATTAGGTTTTAAAAATGTCATTAGCCTCTTATGATATTTGGATTTATGTACAATCACCTCTTTAGTTCGACGAACCTATTTTTGAGGATCATCTCTCTCATATATGAATTGATTCAAGTTATTATGAAAAGCTCTCATGGCATCCTTTCACACTACAAGAAAAATGGCCTATAGCAACCACCATTTAGCAAGGGTTAGGTAGCATCCTTGTTAAATGTTCTTTTTAGTAAGGATCATTGTTAAATGTTCTCTTTTGTGGTTTTCTTTTGAAAAACAATTAACATTATATTCCTTTCTAATTATTTTATCATTTCACTTTTATGTTGCAGGTCTGGATGTATCTCCTCATATTATTTCTACTTTATTTTTATTTTAGAACTTTCTGTACCTATTTGGACACTGATGTTTGAATTGTAAAAATATAAACTTTATATGGGACTTAATATTGACAATTCAATTTTAGATTTTGTTTTTAAAAAAAAATTTGGGGTTATATAATGTACAGGATAAACACATTTTCCTCTTATAGGTTAAGAACGTAATATTTTTATAAAATAGTAAATATTATCTTTAAAAAATACCTTTAACGAGGGTCACTTGCCAACCCTTGCTAAAGGTACTATTTTTAATTTTATAATGGAAAACCTTTAGTGAGGGTCACCTATCTACCCTTACTAAAAATGGGTTTTAGTAAGGGCCATGGTCCTTGCTAAGGGTTCTACCCACTGTATGCTTTAGCAGCTACTGACAAGGGTTGGCCGACTCTTACTAAAGGTTTTAGTGGCACAAAATTGGCTTTTAGCAAGGCTCACCGACCCTTGCGAAAGACAATTTTTTCTTCTCATGTCAATTGCAACTCGAATCACTCTATTTAGCTTTAAAGAGATACGGGCCTTAAAAGTTGTTAAAAAATATAATTTTTTTTCCTTGTTACATGCCTTTAAAGGAAGAGAAAAAATCACATCATTTTCAAGAAAATGTTATATAGGTAGGCAGTTGAATGTAAATCCATCCATCAAGAGGAGAAGTCCTTGTAAATTGTTTAACATCAAAAAATGTAAATGCAATTTTCCCATAATTTAAATGTAATGAAAGTTACCGAGGCTGGATTGAACGGCATCAATGTAGGCAATGTGTCTCTTGCCAGGGATTGGGTTCGCAGAACGGTAACATTCCAAGAGAAGAGTAGAAGCGTACCAAGCCACCAAAGAGAATGAGATCAGCACAATTGGACCAGCCACCCATCCAATCTGAGCAAAGGCCCAAGCCAGGGCCATGACACCAGTCGGCCCAACCATTTTATTCATTATGGCAAGACTCGCTGTATGAAAGGTACCTGCAACTAACATAAAGGAAAGTAACTCAATTGATAATTTCTTAATTTTCTGGATGTCAAAATTCAAAAAGATCTCAATAATTCAGAATGAGTTCGGACTAAGATCTCGATATTAGCAATGCTCGTGTAAATTAGTAGGAAAATGATGAACATCCTATATAGCTTTACCGTCTGATGTGGTGTTTGCCACATTATAAAACTTTTTGTTTTTATTTCATATTTATTATTAATAAAGATGACATCAGATATTATTTGTCTCATTTTCTTTCTCTCTCTTTCCCTCTCTCTCCACTCACCATCAATAGATTGAATTCAAGAGATGCTCCATCTCTGCATTTCTGTCTCCTCTTTCTATCTCTTCCCGTTTCTCTCCATTGATCATTAACGGGCTAAATTCGAAGCAAGAGTAGCACCGTTAATGGTGCAACGTAGTGATTTAGATCATGATTTTACAGATTTGGTGAGAAGAAGAAGATGAAGAGGAGGAAATCTCATATCGTGATTTTGCATATTTCATCTATGAGTTGCACATCATCTTCTTTACAATTCTAATAAAAAGACGGTAAAAACTCTTTTTACTGTACTAATAAAAAAACACAGTGATTTTCTTTTTTACTGTGCTAATAAAAAAAATACAGTGAAAATAAACCAAGTCCAGTTAAAACTCTTCTTTTTTACTGTGTTGATCATTTTTACTGTGTTGGGTTATTTTTTCACTGTGTTGACGTTTTCATAGAGAAAAAGCTATCCATCATCCTTTTTAATTGTCAGCCAATGAACAAAAAACAAAAACAAAAAACAAAAAAGGAGACCGGCAGTGAAAAACAAACACAGTAAAAATCCAAAAAATACAGTGAAAAAAAAAAAGGACAGATGTGCACGTAGAAAAGAGATTGAAAGGTGAATGAATGGAAAAAAAAAAAAAAAAAAAAGGAAACACGGAGGACTTTCTCTCTCTAGACTTTTAGTTTAATGGAGGAACCAAATTCAGCAATTGCAATATAACGCGGGTGGGTTAACAATGGTAACTCGAGCGGGTAGCGGGTTAGAAAAAAATGCAGTACTTAGCACATACATGCATAAACATATATATATAGGATTTACGTACCCTCGCGATCGGGGTGGCCACATTCGGAGGAACCAAAGCACTTTTCAGAATCAGCTTGTGGCTCGCGAGGCATATCTATGACTGCGTTGGGACTCATCTTTGTTCTGAGAGAGACCTACACAGATTGAGCTAAACTTGTGTTAGATAGATATGGTGCGATGTAATCAAATGCAAAGATCTGTACGCATATATATATATACATACACACACACAAAGGAATATCTTGAATAAAATCACACAAAAAGAAATGACCTTTTGCAACTTTTGCTTGTGTTGCATGAGACTCTGATGGTGAAAATATGTTATTTTGAAAAAAAACAAATTGTTCTTTTGAAAGACAGAATGGCATGGAGATTGGGATTTTTTTTTTTTTTGGGAGTTGCAGAAGGGTATTTGTGTGTTCTGAAGAGGTGGGCTTGGTTGGAGGAAGAGAGAGAAAGCAATTTAAACATATTATCCGCAAAATTAACTCCACCATCCTCAAAATGAACCTTAATAGGAGGCGAATTTGACAAAGAAAACGTGCGCCAACACGAATGACGAGTCTCCAAGAATCAAACGATGAATCGTGGATCCTCGTCTCCACGACTCCACATGGTCCAGTTTGAAATGGAAAAGGAAGAGACGAAGGCGAGAGAAGCTAGGAAGCTGAGGAGAGGCAGTTGTACTCGTCGATCATGAGGTGGAGGTCGTCGTCGATCAGTGGCGAGGAAAATGAGCTATTAAATCGTGGGCGCTGAGGTCGTGGTGAGGGAGCTGGTACTTGACGATGAAGGCCACCGACCTCAAGGTGGTGGCGGAGCTTTGTCGTTTACCACAAAACTTCCTCAAGGTAAACATCATCAAGAATAATACTAATAACGGTACCTTAATTAGAAGTACATACATATAATGAAAGAACTAGAATGCAAATAACGAATTGCTAATGAAGAGCAAAAGGAAATACATATGTAGTTAATGTGAACATTACACTATGGCAGAATCTATTACCTCCTTAACACTATTGACTTTGTTTCTGAATCCAGAACATAAATCTCCTCAAAATCTAGCACAAATTATATAGGGTAAAGATTATAAACATGGAGATGAGTTCCAGGTTTCGTAGAAGCTAGTAGTAGGATTTGTATGAGTAGAAGAAGAAAGAGAAGTGTGAAGAAACAAAGTCGCGAAGAAGGGGTGTATATATATAGGCATAGGAGAAGATATTAGAGAGGCAAAAAGGGGATTTCAATTATATGGATATATAGGCATAGGAGAAGATATTAGAGAGGCAAAAAGGGGATTTCAATTACAAATTTCCTTTTTGAAATCCCCTTCTTGAAGATATTGTCTCCTTTTTGAAGATATTGTCTCTCACCTCCAGCTCATAATTTTTTTGTACATATATATTATTATATGTAGAGAGTGTGTGTGTGAGAGAGAGAGAGACAGAGGAGAGCACGTGTCTATTGGGATGCAAAAAGAGCGAGTGCGACACGAAAAAGGTGGAGCACGCGCCGCCTTGCAAGGTTTTCGTTGATACTTTATAACCGGAAACAGCCTTACGGGTCATGTGTCAGCCGTACGGATGCGTCATGTGTCAGCCGTACGGATGCGACATGTGTCAGCCGTACGGATGTGTCATTCGATCCACCCATGTGACCCACACGAATGCTTTTCTTTTATTGATAACGGGAGGGACCCGAATTACCACGAATGCACGAGGGAAATTAGCAATGCGGCACGAACGCACGAGTGGAATTAGCACGAATGGTTTTCTTTTTGGGAGGGGCTATTTACAGCACAGCATTTACTAAAAGCAGTCCGTTTAAAATTTTTATTTTTTCAAATTTACCCTTTTCTAACTACAGCCCACTAATTTTTAGGCAATCCATTACTATAAAAAATAAAAATTTTAAAATGCTATAAATGCCCCAAGTCTAACTACAAAACACAATTCTATTTGCAATCTATTACCCCCAACACTAAACCTAAAACATATCATTCCAAAACTTTCATTTTAGGTTTGTTTGTATATTATTGGTAAATATCATATTTGGAATAAACTTACTTCAAAACGTGAAAAGTAGCATTTTATAACCATTATGGTATAATAGTGTTACGAAAAAACCCATGTTTTGGTCGGAAAATTGAAAAAAAAAAATGTGTTCGTGTTCGCATTCGGACTGCTAATGCCGAATATGATGCTTTAATATTCAGTAAGTTAATGCCGAATATGAAACACTATAATATTCGATCAAAACATGAGTTTTTTCTTAACACCGTTATACCATAATGATTATAAAACGCTACTTTACATATTTTAAAGTAAGTTTATTCCAAATATGATGTTTACCAATAATATACAAACAAACCTAAAATGAAAGTGTTGGGGTAATATGTTTTAGGTTTGGTGTTGGGGTATGGGTTGCTTATAGTATTTCTGTTATGTAATGAGTTGTATTTAGTAAAGGGGTAAAATGGGTGTATTAATTAAATTTTTATTGTGCTGCTTTTAGTAAAAATACAAATTGGTGGGTTGTACTTAGAAAATGGGCTGCCTTTAGTAAATGATGTGCTGCAAATAGCCCCTCCCTTTCTTTTTTTGATAACCGGGAGGGGATGGAATAATTGGGGTTGGGGGATTGCGACGTCCTACCTATTGCAATATAAGATATTTTTAATAAAAAAGTTGTTTTTTTATTCTGATTTAATGTAAGGAGTTATAAAAATACTGATTTTTTAACATTGTGAGGGTTCATCCCGTTGCAATGAAAACTTAAACTTCAAAAAAAAAAAAAAAATACCCACTTCGAGCAAGATTGTGATGGTAGAAGCTTTTGACCTAAATTGAACAGTTGCGATCGCCTTTTCCGTTGCTAGATTTGAATTTTTGCAACAGACCCTTGCAATATTTTGTTGCAATAGGTCCAAAAACCACTGTTACCTATACATTTAACTCATAATACATATGAAACCTACTAATTAAACACAAACAAATTATTTAATTTATTATTAATATATAGAAAATGTTCACGCTCAACCAAAATTAGTTTTTATTAAATTTTACAATGCTACAACCGTATGCTCTCACTCTCACCACCACCATATTTACCACTAACCTCGGCATCATTAATCGTTGACACCATTACATCCTATATGCTTTTTTAATCCCACTGTGTTTTATACATGCATTGTGTGTTCGTGCATTATATGTGTTTTGGTTCATGATATTATAATGCATCGAAAGATTTTAAATATATATATATATGTCTTCTTGAAACTATTTGACAAAAAAAAAAAATGATAGTAATTGACATAATTACAAAAAATATGAGAGAAATTATATAAACATGCTGTTTTTTTAACACTAATCGCAATTTAAGAAAATTTTATATCGGGTCACTTTTCGTAAGTTTTGAATTTTTTATTGAAAAAAGAAGAAAAAAAATTTACAGTGCAATTGGCTCTACAAGATGGTGCTAAAATTCACTTGTTATACTATGTCATGTAATCAATTTTAATTTGGCATGTATGCATGATTCATTTCTCTGTTTGATCATCAAGAAAGTTATGTGGGAAAGTAAAAATGGAAAATAAGGGAAAAGGAAAAGGAAAATTAAGGTTTAGTATTCAAACTCTTATCTTTTGAATTGAGGGACGATCTTACCAACTCCTCACTTTGATTAATTTAATTTGCTCCATAGCCTAGCTTTGAAGTCTTAATATATCCATGAAACCTTAATTAATTAGCTTGTATATATTATTGTGAACCCATCTAATAAGAGACTAAGACTAGCTAAACATTTCTAACTAATAAACAACTGCATGATAGCTACTTATCTCTAGACATTTCATTATAATACATTGCATGACTAGCCTAGCTAATCGGGTAATACCTTTATCTTAATATAGTCAACCAAATAACGAAAAAAAGAAAAAGAAATGTATCTTATGATAAACTTTTATTTTTATCATTAATTTTTTGAGTTTTATTTGGATTTGTTGAATGAGAGAAAAGTGTAAACTCTGTATTGAATAATGTAATTTGTACAATGAAGTAGTGAGCCTTATATAGGCAACTGACAACTATCATATACTATATCGTATATAGTCAACTATACCGTATATACAATATATATATATACATTAACATCCCCCCTCAAACTCAAGGTGGGTGAAGAGAAACCAACTTGAGTTTGGAAACTAAATCTGTAAAGCGACCGGGAGGATGAGTCTTGGTGAAGAGATCAGCAGTTTGCTCAATAGATGAGACAGAAAGAAGGCGGACAGTGCCTTGGCCAATATGATGACGAACAAAGTGGCAATCAATCTCGATATGCTTGGTGCGATCATGGAATACATCATTGTGTGCAATTTGAATGGCACTTCGGTTGTCACAGTAAATAGGAGTGGCAGAAGAATGAGGGACACCCATAGCTTCGAGTAGCCAGCGAAGCCATAGAAGTTCTTGGGTAGTATCAGCAAGAGCACGGTATTCGGCTTCAGTACTGGACCTGGCAACGACGGTTTGCTTCTTACTACGCCAGGAGATAAGAGAGTCACCAAGAAAGAAGCAAAAGCCAGTAGTAGACCGACGATCAGTAGGGTCACCAGCCCAGTCAGCATCTATGTAAGCTCGCAACTCTAGAGAAGAAGTGGCAGAAAAGTGAAGACCATGAAAGAGAGTGCCCTTTATATAACGAAGAATACGAAGAACGGCTGTAAAATGAGTGGAGCGAGGAGCTGACATGAACTGGCTGACAATGTGAACAGCATAGGCAATATCCGGGCGAGTGACTGTGAGATAGATAAGACTGCCAACCAACTGACGATAGAGGGTGGCATCAGGCAGTAAGGTACCATCAAGAGGAGTAAGTCTGGCATTGGTCTCAAGAGGAGTAGAGACAGTCTTGGCATCTGTGAGTCCAGCACGAGTGAAAAGATCTGAAGCATACTTGGCTTGTGATAGATAGTAACCATAGGAGTCAGATGATATCTCAAGACCGAGAAAATAACTGAGAGAACCAAGATCTTTCATCTCGAAATGTTGATGAAGAAAGGATTTGAGTGCAGAAATGCCACTAAGGTCATTGCCAGTAATAATCATATCATCAACATAGAGCAGAAGAAGAGTAGTGCCGGTGGCTGTCTGACGAATGAAGAGAGCAGAATCATACGGGCAAGAGATAAAGCCAAAATCCCCAATAACAGAACTGAACTTGGCAAACCATGCCCGAGGAGCTTGTTTCAGTCCATATAAAGCTCGACGAAGTCTACAGACCTTATTTGGAGGATGATCATACCTAGGTGGAGGCTGCACGTATACTTCTTCAGAAAGATCACTATTGAGAAATGCATTTTTGACATCCATCTGGTATAGGTTCCATTTTTGAACAGCAGCAATAGCAAGTAAACTGCGGACAGAAGTAATACGAGCAACGGGGGCAAAAGTCTCTTCATAATCAATGCCATGTTCCTGAGTAAAGCCCTTGGCTACCAGACGAGCTTGGTAACGCTCGATTGAACCATCAGAACGGGTCTTGATTTTGTAAACCCATTTACAACCCACAATTGATTTTCCACGAGGAAGGTCAACTAAATCCCAAGTATGATTGGTATGAAAAGCCTGTAATTCTTCAGCCATTGGTTGTTGCCACAGAAGATTAGAACGAGCCTCATGATAGGTCTGCGGTTCATGATGAGAGAGAATAGTGGAAAAACAATGAAAATCACGAAGAATGATAGATAGTTCCCTTACCCGAGTAGACCGACGAATGGGTGGATCAATGACAGTGTCAGAAGTGGAGGCATGGTCAATGGTGGAGTCTGAGACAGGAGCAAGATCAGGTGCAGGAAGGACATCAGTAGTGGCGGAGAATGATACTGTGGCAGGATCCGTAGACAAAAGAGGCACCTCAGGAGCAGCCGTAGAAAGTTCGAGACCTGTATCAGCATCATCAGGAAATAATGGAATGGAGGGATTAGTAAAGAAAGACTGCGTGTGAGGAACAGGTAAGTGAAATTTGGAGAGTGATGAAAACATTTTGTGCTCCCAGAATACAACATGACGAGAGACACGAAGACGTTTGGAGATGGGATCCCAACACCTATAACCTTTATGTTCTATACCATAACCCAAGAAGCAACAGAGACGAAAGCGATGTTCCAACTTAGTACGCTCATGAGGTTGTAGAAGAACAAAACAAGCACACCCAAAAACCCTGAGATGATTATAATTTGGAGAATGACCATATAGACGCTCATAAGGAGAAATGTTACCAATGACAGAAGAAGGAACACGATTGATTGTATACGCAGCAGTGAGAACAGATTCCCCCCATAAATTCTCAGGACAAGAAGAGGAAATGAGAAGTGCTCGAACTGTATCCAAGAGATGTAGATATTTACGTTCAGCAGGCCCATTTTGTTGAGAGGTGCCAGGGCAATATCGATGGGGAATAGTACCATTAGTATGAAGAAAAGTGAGAAAATCTGAGTCTCGATACTCCATGGCATTATCTGCACGAAAGACTTTGATAGGACAAGAAAATTGAGTTTTGATCATCTGTGCAAAGTCATAATAAATCTGTTTAAGTTCAGAGCGATTACGCATGAGATATAGCCAAGTGTAACGAGAATAATCATCGATAAAGATCACAAAATATTTTGATCCCCCCATGGTCGGAACAGGAGAAGGACCCCAAATATCAGAGTGAACTAAATCAAAAGGTGCGGAAGAAATAGAAGTACTATGAGAAAATGGTAAGGCATGTTGTTTTGCAAGTTGACAAGATAAACAGTCTAAATGGTCATGTCTAACAGAACCAAAAGAGCCACTAGAAATTAAACATTGTAAACGACCAACCGATATATGCCCAAGACGAGAGTGCCATAAATGGAGTGAGGAAGAAGAAGGAGCTGCTGGAGCAATCTGATGATGGGAGGGAGATGGAGAAGAGGTGTGAAGATTGATGAGCTCAAACAGACGACCACCTTTACGACCAGTCCCAAGAGTCTGTCCGGTCTGAGAATCCTGCACAATCAACCAGAACGAGAGAAAGTAACAGTAAGACCCATGTCACAAAGTTGACCCACAGAAATAAGATTAAGAGTGAGTTTGGGTATGAGATATGTATCAGAAAGAGATATATGAGAGTGAGAAACTTGTCCTGTATGGCTCACTTGCATGTGGGAACCATCGACAGTACGAATGGGCGGAATATGAGAAGTAGAATTTTGGGTAGAGAAAATAGTAGGATCAGAGGTCATATGATTGCTACATGCAGAATCAAAGAACCAAGAGGAGTTACCTGTCGTAGTAGCAGAGAGAGCAGGAGAGAAAGAAATACCAAAATATGAGATAACCTTCTTGAGAAAAGATTCAAGGTCAGCAATGGTAGTAGGTGAATCAGGATCTCGAGCAGATAAAGTCTCGGTGGCAGAGGCAGTGGCAGAATAAGAGGCATGTACAGGATACCTGGAGATGGCCATGATGCTCAAAACTCAGCTATAGAAGCAGTATCTTGAAAAATGGAGTCCAAAA